>CAUYQG010299799.1:0-10289 GCA_963574415.1 Tarsius wallacei
GCCGGAGCCCAGCAGGTCGAGGCTGCGGTGTCCGGGAGCGGCCACTGCACTCCAGTCTGGGCGACAGAGTGAGACTCCAACTCAAAAAATAAAAAATAAATAAATAAATAAATAAATAATTTGTATGAACGAAATTTTAAAGTGGAAGATTGCACTGAGTAGCTCTTGTTATGATGTCATGTACTTGATATTCAGAAAAAACACAAATACTGGCTTTTAAATCTATAAAATGGTGCAGTTGGCCCTTTTTCTTTAAATTCTTTCTGTAAGTGAAGAATTCACCATATCCTTCTTTAAAACTTGAACAACGCCTGCGGAAGAAATGGACCATGACCATCCCCAAATGCCTGAGGCTATGGCTATGAAAGAGATGCCCATACAAACTGTGCACCTCTTAAGCTCGAACTTGGACTTTTGACAGTTGTGTTTGAATACATGTGAGCGTTCCACGGCTTCCTCTCCAGCTCCGTGACTGCTGCCCACTTGGGAAGTCCCTGCCACAGTGGTCTCTTGCTGCTTCTGGAGCCCACCATGCTCGTGCCGCTTCCAGGGCCCTTACGCTTGCTGGTCCTACTCACTGAAATTTGAAAATTAAGCTCTTTGCGTCATTCTGTCATTTACTGTGTGCACCTGGATGAGTCAATGCTGCAGGAAAGCCGATGTGATCCTTGCCCTCAGGAAACTTGCAGTCTACCAGGGAAGACAAGAAGTGAATCAAATAATCATATTAATGAATGCCAACCGGGCTCGGTGGCTCAGCCTGTAATCCCATGCTTTTGGAGGCTGAGGTGAGCGGACTGCCTGAGCCTGCAGGTTCGAGACCCGCCTGGGCAACTTGGCGAGACCTCATCTCTACAATAAATCAAAAAATCAGCCAGGCATGGTAGCGCGTGCCTGTAATTCCGGCTACTCGGGAGGCTGAGGCGGAAAGATAGCCAGAGCCCAGCGGGTCGAGGCTGCGGTGGCCAGAAGCGCACAGACTGCACTCCAGTCTGGGCAACAGAGTGAGACTCCAGCTCAAAAAAAAAAAAAAAAAATGAATGCCAAAGGGCGGCTGTGACTAGAGCCATAGAAGGAAGGCCCATGCTTGGTATGAGAGAACTGTCAGAAGTGGTACCTGGCAGAGCTATAGGAAATTACAGGCTTCCATCATTTGTGACCTATAAAAGTAAAGGCAGTTGCTAAGGCTGAACTTGATGTTTGACCCTGAAGTCACAGGAGGTTCTTGAACATGCCATGATGGGAATGGCATTTCGGAACAATTAATTGGTGGTGCCTTAGTACACCTTTTTAGGAATACCTCTGTAGCAGAAAATGAAGCACACTTTTGCGAAATACTGGCGGCTGGGGTTTAGAATGTTTGGTAATGGGGAATCGGTGGCATTTTAAGGCTAGAACAAATGACTACACAGCTTATTAAAAATATTTATGAAGTGTATACCTGTAAGGTTCTAAATTAAAGCCGGATGCTGTGGCTCACGCCGGTCATCCCAGCACAGACTTTGGGAGGCAGAGGCGAGAGGATTGCCTAAGCCCACGGGTTCGAGACCAGCATGGTCAACATAGGGAGACCTCGTCTCTACAATAAATTTAAAAAAAAATTAGGTGGGCGTGGTGGCGCATGCCTGTAGTTCCAGCTACTTGGAAGGCTGAAGTTGAGGCTGTGGTGGCCGTGAGCGTGCCACTGCTCTCCAGCCTAGGTGACAGAGAGAGACTCCGACTCCAAAGAAAAAGGTTCTAAATTAGGTTCTTCACAAAAATGCCGTATGAAGTAGATTAGAAGGCAACAGTTCTGTTTTTTTAATTTTTAATTTTTTTGTTAAAAGCCTTTTTAATTGACACAATAATCATACATATTTGTGGGATGCATGGTGATGTTGCAGTGCTTATGGTGATGGTGATCAGGTCAGGGGAAGTAGCAGGTTCATCATCTCAAACAGCGTCATTTCTTCGTGTTGGGAATACTCAACATCCTTCTTCTGGCAGCTTGAAACAATGTCCTACTGTGAACTGTGGTCGCCCGATAGTGCTAGGACTCAGCCCTCCTTTCTCAGCTGCTCTGTCGTCTTTAGGAATTTGACACATGGACCTACCTGTTTACATGGTTTTCCTGGCACTGGCGTGCAGGTATTTGTCCTGTGGTTTTCTAGCAATCAAGAAACCTAGCACTGAGCACTAGAATGAAAGGGCCAGGGACTTGTTTATAGGTGTAACTAGAGATGCAAAGCCCACCTTCGAAAGTGTTCCTGTGTGTCTGTTTTGTAATCTGGAGATGAAATTGAATGGCGCATGGTGGGGCAGCGTTCCGGGTTCCGAACGGAAGTTGATCGTGTTAACTGAAGACACAGCAAGAAAAACAGCGAGCCTCGGGGATCCCCTACACCAGTTTCACACCGTCACTTTTTATGGCTTTACTCCTTTGGCTGCTGTTTAACCTCTTGGGATTTCTGTTGGTAATTACATCTCTCTGTCATTAAGGGCTTTTTGCTTTCCTCTTTTCCCTCCAGCCCTTGGGAGGGGTAAACCCAAGGAGCGAGGGAGAGTTTTGCTGCGAATTCTTCAGCCATTTAGTGCAAATTCCTGTAATTACCGGCATTGTGTCTTCTCTGAATGGCACACAATACAGCAGAAGCCATTCCTAATTGAGGCCTTACAGGAGGCACAAATCCCCTCTTTGTTCGGCCTGACAAATTAGTGCCAGAAAGTGGCAGGGTCCGAGTGGGAATCAAAGGCAGCAACACAAAGATGGAACTGAAGGCTACAGTAATAACCCTCTCTTGTCCCGAAGGGAAAAAGTAATGGCCACTGAAAAATGAAGTGTTTTTGGTTGTAAATTCCCTTGACATGACAGCACCTCAGGGCGCTCTATTTATTTAGCCAAAGTGATTAAATAGTAATACACAGGGCTGCCCATTGTTTCCCTGGGGGCCCCCGCCTTACAGACCCCTGCTGCCTGGGCTAATTGATTGACAATGAACCTCTGATAAGGAAGTATGTTGTTAGGACCCAGGATGGGGGTGGGGGCATTTTTCCCGTGTGTGTGTGTGTGTGTGTGTGTGTGTGTGTGTGTGTGTGTGTATGAGAGAGAGAGAGAGAGTTATTTTAGTTTTGTTTGAATTACACTCTAGTTTTTCTTTGGCCTGCCCCACCCCTGCTTCCCCTCTTCTCTCCCTTGCCTTATTTTCCCCTTGCTTTTCCCCCCCAAAGCTTTTCAGTGGTTGCTCCCAGCTAACTTTCATAAACAGGTAGGGGAAAATTAGAATTGTAGTGCAGGCTTTAGACAAGTTTATATTTGAAGCTAACTTCCTCCTTCTCTCTGCTGCTCTGTTTAAGGCTGAACAGCAGTGTGAAAAGAGAAAAAAGGAGAACGGGGCTGATTATTGTTGGTGCTTTAAGGCCAAAAAAGTCTTTTTTTTTAGTTTTTCATTTGTGGGAATGGATGTCTGAAACTAGTCTTTGTGCTAAGATTTTCTCTTAAATTCCTTGCTAAACTTTAGAAAAATGGGGGTGAGGAGTTGTGGAGTGAAAAATAAATACTCAAATTTTTAGTCTCCCCTCATTTCCCTAGAAGTCCAGACTGATTATTTGAGGATAAAATCTGGCTGCTTGTGATGTAACTTGGTGCTACAAGGATGGCTGTAAGTTGTGGGAAGATAACCAAAGACTGTCGGCAGGTAATTAATAGCTCCTGGTTACATATGCTCAGCTAGCTGAGCTGAGGCTAAATCCCTAATTTAACTCTGTTACAGCTGCAAAAACAAATCATTCTGAGCTCCTATGAAAGCAAAATATATTGAACAAACATTATTGACCTTGTTAATACCAGTGGCATTTCATGTGATAAGCGAGGGTGCATTTCTGGCAAAGACCTGCTTTATGACATCACTTAGACATAAAGGATACCTTTACCCTAGCAATGCAAGCATCCCTGATAGAAAGTATGGGGTGGTTAATTATTCATGAAATAGCTGCCCGTCGGGAGGTAAGCGATATTTCTGTGTTGGACCTAGTTACTTATTGGCTGCAGGTAAATCGAGCAGAAGAGCAATCCATAAGAAAAGAGAGACTGAATTGAGAAGCCGGTTATGCGTGTGAGTCTGCATAAAGAAAGGGCTTTTGGTCTCTGAGTGCTAAGAAGGGCAGTTGTGTGTCATGCTCTCAAAAAAAAAAAAAAAAAAGTCCCAAGGTAGCTAGAATCCATTTTCATTTCCACATGAAAAATTAGGGGTCCCTTTGGTAGCCAGAATGACAGTCTTCTAAGGAAACAACAGATGGAAACAAAAAGAAACGGACTTTCCTTGATATCCCCAATTGTTGTCTTTACTGCTATTTTCAAATTTGTCTCCCAGTGGGCAGTAATAAGGTAAAGACTTTGTAGAGGATAGGCAGGTAGCTGATTGGGGCAGGAAAAGACAGTGAAGGAAACTCAGATAGGCCCCCAACATATACACAGCTTGGATAAATGAGAACTGTTCAGCCCACGGTTGCCTTCCTGTGATGTATTGTCTAAGTCATTTTGTTGTGGAGCATTTTGGACTTCTGTCTCCCAGAGGGGAAATCCCTAGGTTTTGTGTGTGTGTGCGTGCACCTGTGCTCAGGGGCTACATTGTGTTTTTCCAGTCTTGAATGTAACCACAGAGGGGTTGCTGAGAGTGAAATCCTCAAGTGGGGTGTTTCATGGAGGCTTCTTTTATTTATTTATTTTGATTTTTTTTTTTTTTTTAATTTTAAAGATGTAGGGTACAGTTCAAGGTTAGGTCTACAAATGTTCATTATGCAGGTACCCCTGTTGATGAGGTGTGCCCCTCCCTCCCCTGGCAATTTCCCTCAACTGCCAATCCCACCCCAGTGGAGGCTTCTTTTCAGCAAGCACTTATTAAACCTTCCTGTGTGTCACACCTGCCCTGCCAGGCACTTGGGGATATACACATGGAAATAGGTGCAGGCCATGGTCATCAAAGGCTTATGGGAGCACCCTCCCCAAAGGGTATAGAGGGCTTGGAGGGTAAGCCGGAGAGTGGAACTGGGTGACCAGGGGTCAGGCTGTCTTGGCTACTGGCTAGAGACCCCTCTCTCTCACGTCGGGAATCCCTTTCTGGACACTGTGAAAGCTGGAGGGCTAAAGTGGACCCCCAGCCACTCCCTGCTTAAGCTTTGTCCTCATATTGCCCGGAGTTCAACTCAGGGAGGGCTGGGTGTGGTGGCTCAGCCTGTCATCCCAGCACTTTGGGAGGCCAAGGCGAGAGGATTGCCTGAGCTTGGGGGTTTGAGACTACCCTGTTTACGATGCAGAAAGCACAGTGCTTAGCACCTAACAGGTTTCAACAGATGTTTGCAGAAGGGCTAATGAGTAAATTTCTGTCTTGCAGATGAGAAAACTCTAAATCGGAGGAGTTAAGCTACTTGTCTTGAGGTCAAATTCCAGTTTTTCTAGCCTTGCAGGCCAGGTCTCTTGCCATTCTACTCATTTTCTCCCATGCCCACATCATTTCACCCACCCAAGGAAAACCCCACCCATGCTGGGTACTTCTGTGACCTCAGTCCAATGGCATCACACAGAGTAAGTCTATTTTCTCTTCTAAGCAACAGCCTTCAAACACAGGGGCAACACTTTTGTCCTCCCCAGCTTAGGCCACCCTTAACCTGCACGCCATGGTGTCCAGTCCCTTTGTGACCCTATCACACATTGTGGATGCGGGTGTTGATTCTTCATGGGCAGCGTCCAGGGTGGAGACCTCCCGTCGGGGTCTGGCCAGGGCAGAGCTTGAGGACATGCTCTCTTCTTTCCACGCCGGTTTTGTAAAGGCTTTTGCTGTGGGGACAGCAGCACAAACGCTGGCTTCCCAGCTGCCTCACTGTTTGCCCACGCAGGCTGCTGTTAGCTCAAGGCACCCCTACATTCTATCTTTGGGCTAATTTTCAGAGTATAAGCAGAGGACTGTCTGTCTGTCCCTACTAAATCCCATCTGGTTCGTTTTTATCCTCCTCTAGCTTGTGTTTCAGAATCTCAGTTCTGCCCTTCACCATATTAGCTCTCCAACCCAGTTTTGTGATACCCGCAGATTCGGTAAGCACACCATGACATCTTTATCCAGGCAATTATTGCCTTAGGGGGGCAAATACCAACACTAGCTAACCCTCCTATAGCACCTTCTGTGTGCCAGGCCCTTTTCTGAGCCCTCTAGCTCAATATATTCTCTTCGCCAGCTACCAAGATAGATGTGACTATCTTCTTACATCTGAGATGAAAAACAGAGGTACGGAGCGGTTGAGTAATGACCCGGGGTCACACAGCTCATGAGTAGCAGCTCTGGACACCCAGGCATCTGGCTCCAGAACCCTTACTCCCACCGCATCAGGCTGCTTCTCATGATATGGTGTTCCTCGACTGACAACCCTGCAGACCGAGAGGGATGCATTAGTCATCAGCCTCGAGTAAACAGTTCACAAACATCACAAGACAAGGCACATACTCCAGTCTGACGACTCACGCATCTCTGTCGTGAGGGGTTAGCCAAATGCTCTTCCGAATACTAAGTGCTCTGTTAGCGTGGACCTGGCCTAGTGACCCGGTATCCTTCGTCTTCTGTTGCACATCCTAAACCACAAGCACATGTCTCTTGCGCCTCCCACAGTCGCTCCCACACCGTGAGCACACAACAGAAACCCAGGCTTTACTTTGGGAGCAGAACCAAGGAGGTTTTCCCTGAATTTACTTTTTGTTGTTGTTGTTCTTGTTTTTGAGTTGGAGTCTTACTCTTGTCACCCAGGCTGGAGTGCAGTGGCACGCTGCTCACGGCCATCGCAGCCTCAGCCTGCTGGGCTCTGGCGATCCTTCCGCCTCAGCCTTCCAAGTAGCTGGAACTACAGACGCATATCACCATGCCCAGCTAGTTTTTTTGTGATTTATTGTATACACGAGGTCTCACCAAGTCCTCACGGAACTTGAAAATTGGAAGCCAGACAAATAAGTAATTGTAACACACAGTTGAACTCGCAGGTCTTAGTCTGTCCTTCCAACTCTTCCACCTCTGTCTGATATGTTTTAGAGGGAATGACTTTGCTCTGTATGGTCCCTTTTATCTCTCATTTTGTGATTCTTTGAATGTCATGGAAGATTAGAGAAAATGAGGTTAATGTGGTCCTCTTTTTAAGCTTATTTAATAAGTAATACCTTTCCCTTTGGGGCAGAGAACTTAAACCAGTCGAGATATCAGTTGACTAAAAAGATGGGAGATGGGAATTCTTTTCCTGGCTCTGATGTCTATCATTAAATAAATTACTTTTTGCCATTTCTGGCCATCTAAATTTCTAGGTCTAGGAAATAATTTTAAATAAAAATAAATGTATAAGAAGGTATAAGTACATGCTGAAATAGTAATGTTTGGCTATAGAAGAAGAATGTTATATAATTTGTGTTTTAAACTTTTCACATCCTGAAATTCAGTGAGATTTGATCACTTTATATAAGTAGGTCGTTTGATTTTATAGGATATAAATTTGCTTTTTGATTTATTCCTGGTATTCTCATCACAGAAGTCACATGTTGGTCTTTGATATGCTTCAGAAGAATAAAATCATTTTGAATTTCAGACGATATGGATCTTTTGATAGCCCTTCCTGAACTTCATAGGCCATAGCTGTGCAGATTTTTTTTTTTAACCGTTCATTTCTCCCTGTCTTTGTTGCTATACTTTGGTCTGGAAAGTTCTTGTCCCTTTTTGTAGCTTCCTTTTTGGTTAACATTGTTCTCATCATGTGTCATTTCCGACTTAACTTCTAAAGAAAGTGTTAATGTATCATTGGACTCCACATTGACTTAAAAGTTTTATTTACTGGGAGAGAAACTGGTCTAGGTGTGGTCTTAGAAACGGACTTGGTAGGTCAAGATTATCCCTAATTTCTCCTTGAAAAACTAAGCTTTTCAGGGATTCCTAAAAGTAAGAGCTGCTTGAGAGGTTTTAAAAAAGTCTGTTATACTGCCTAAAGGCAGAAATATACTTAAGTGAAATACTTGCCATTTAAAAATACATCTCTAGATAAGGAAATCTAGTGTATAGCAATACTAGTTGTTATTTTTGCATTAATAGTTTTATCTAATCATCCATTTATTCACTAAACTTGGGCTGTATACGGTCCCAGAAAATGAGGTGTGAAGGTGAACTAAAAGTTAATTTTGCATTAGTAAATATGCCTATATGTATGCCTATACATCTTTTTACCTCGAAATATGCGAACACAGAAAGTGTTTTAATTAAGTTACATTAATAAAAAAAACAAAGAACATGAAACTCTTTCCCTTGTTTAAGGTGAAAAATAGAGCAAGCCGGCAAAGCAGAGAGCCCTGAGATCGGGGGTGACAGCTGATGTTGAACACGTTGGTTCTGGTTCTGGATATGGTTCTGAATTGTACCTTATTGAAGACTCCAGGGTGTGAGGAGTCTTTTACACCCCAATGACTTTTTCCCATGATGTTGTTGCTGCTCCCCTGCTGCGTCCCCCTCTCCAGTGCTCCAGGATAGTTGAACATTCCTCTTTTATAGTGGAGCATTGCTCCCTTGTGACCCACCCCCTCCATTCTCATGGCCACTCTTTTTGAGGGCAGAGTCCCAGCAACAGCATGTCTACCCTTGGACCTCTCCAAGTGTGGTTTGAGCACCATTTACACCAGAGTTATGAGTGTGATTTGGGAGGGATGGGTGGACCCTTCCCGAGACCTGTTGAAGTCAGAATCTTTGGGATTTTTAGCAAACTTCCCAGTTGATTTGAATGCATGGAAAGAGAAACCACTGGTCTAGTCCATAGAATGTTCTTAGTGAATGAGGCAAGCCATTTTTCAGTTTTCTCTAGCTTATATAAGCAGGTTGCTTTGAACTGTTTCCTCTACATATGTTCAGCATTTTAACCATTAGGTATTCGCTGAAACATCTCCAGGTTTCCATGTGTAGTGCTGGACCCCCAAAGACCCCAAAAGAGAAGGTACTATGTCCAAGAGGCCAAAGAAATGAACCAGAGACAATGGCTGAGACATGGGCTTTGTTCGGGAACTTACGAACAGGAACGGTGGTCCAGGAGCGACCAGCTGGATGGGACAGAACTGCTCCGACTGTAAACGGCACACAGGTTGTGTAGCACACAGGGCGGACGTGGGGTTGAGCGAGCAAAGGGCGGGCTTCCCAGTGCACGGGGTGTAGTGTGAGAATGCTTCTACATACGGTGAATGCACACAACACGGCTGTGATGCCTCTCCGAGGGTGGGATTTTTAGTATTATAATGAACCAAAGGTAACCAAAGTTATGGGCATCAATCCAGGTGTGCCTGATCTGGTCTGAGCCAGCCCGGGGCCGACTGCCTCAAGGAAAGGTTCCCAGGAACATTGAGCGTGCACAGCGCAAGGTGTGGTCAGCAGGTGTAGGACGCTTCTCCCATGGCCATGCCTGACTTGCGTGCCCAGGTGTGCCCAAACGTGGAGCCCTTCCCAGGGACCCCTGCTTGGTTCTATATCCAGGGTGTGCTCATGTTGTCACTGTGTGTCTTCCTTACATCCTGGAAACTCAATGATGTTCTAATAGCGCTCTGCCTAGTGGCAAGTGCAAAGAAAGGAGGGGGTTAGTTCAAATCCTTTACCAACATTCCAGTTCCTTGTTAATGTAATCTAGTGTTGTGCGTAGTTTTTATTTTACACTTGATAAGTATACGGTATTTTGCGTTTGAATTTTGAGATGGCCTTTACCTCCCTTATCTTGTTCGCTACCACCTTGATGACCACAATGACATCCTGACCAGTGTTCCTGCTTTTATTCTGACCTTTTCCAAATCTTGTCTCAACTGCAGTGAGCATGGTCTTACGGGTAGCCCTCTCTTTACAGCTCTTCTGTGGCTTCCCACTTTTTTTTTCTTTTGAGGCAGGTTCTTGCTCTGTTGCCCAGGCTGGAGTGCAGCGGCATAATCGTAGCTCACTGCAGCCTCAACCTTCTGGACTCAACTTATCCTCCTATCTCAGCCTCCTGAGTAGCTGGGCCTACAGGCACATGCCACCATGTCTGACTAATATTTTAATTTTTTGTAGAGATGAGGTCTCATTGTATTGCCCAGGCTGGTCTCTAACTCCTGGGCTCAAGCAGGAGTTCCTCCTGCCTCAGCCTCCCAAAGTGCTGGGATTGCAGGCATGAGCCACCACACCTGACATCTCTATTTTCTAAGGAGAAAAAAATGCAGTGGAATACAAATTACTGAATTAACATATGTCACTTTGGGTTCAGCCGATACTGTGTAGTATTTGAATTGT
>CAUYQG010299803.1:0-11828 GCA_963574415.1 Tarsius wallacei
TTTTGGTCAACATCAGGGAGAAAGATCCCAGATCCTTTCCAGTGTTGTACAAAGAGGCTTTAAGAGGGCAAAAAAGAAAAGGAACAGGTGGAGACGGATGAGGAGACATCATCCTTCACAGCTGGGAAAACATGTGCACCCATGAGGCCTTGGGTCTCACTTTGAGACTGACGTTCTTCCTTAAGTGTGTAGCGCTGATGCTTTCGAGCTCTGGGCATGACGACTCAGGACAGGGCAGCAGGCAGGAGAGGAGCTGGGCAATGGGGACCCGCAGGCCTGGGGAGAGAGGGAGAGAGTGAGTGGGCCCAGCTGAGAACTGCGCCCCAGAGGCCCAAACAAAGGCCTATTTACAGGTCTTCTCCTTAGGTGCAGCTCTGGGGCTCCCAGGGCTCCTGTCCTCCTGGTCGGCCTGTTCCCCGAGACCCTGAAGGAAGAAGTGAGACGGCTCCTCGAGGTGCAGCCGGCCACCAGAACCGAGGCTCTGGGGCTGACCGTAGGGCGGGTGGGGCTGAGCACCGTGGGGTTCCCTCTGTCTTGGGGCGGTTGGGGCCCTTGCTACACATTCAGGGCGAGCACCTCACCTTGACTTCTGGCACTACTCTGTGAGGTGAAGACACTGCCTTGGACCGAGGCCTCACTTTCTGGTTTCTGGAGCTTCTGGAAGAGGAATCAAGGGGCCCTCAGATTGCAGACTGCAAGCACAGCCTGGGACCCCCAGCACTGTTGGGAGGGTGACCCAGGCTCTGTGAGGTCCTAACTCTTGGGTGGACGGTCCCATCTGTGCTCATCAGGGCCCTCAGCTGTCTCCTGGCAGGGCCTCAACCCACACCTCTGCTGGCCTGAGGAACTCTCAGAACAAGAACTCACATCCTGAGACCTAGGAGAAGGCAGTGAGTGAGCTCCACACCTGGGCACCACTGCCCAGTGTCAAGAGGTGGCCAAGAAGGACGCCAAGAGGTTACCAAATTCAGTGAAGTCCATCTGTCCTGGGAGATGGAAAGGAAGGGACACCGCAGGCAGCCGCCATGCTTTGGGTCCTCCCGTGGCTGGCAGAAAGGGAAGGGAATGCTCCTGGGTTTTAACAGAGACTGGGCCCTCTTTCCTCCACAGATCTGAAGCCTGGTCCTCAGAACCAGGCCTTCACCTCTTTCTGACCTCACCCCCAGGTGGAAGTCAGTGAACATTACCTCACCCTACCCGGGGCTTCCCAGGGCTAACAGCAGGGCTGGAGAAGGACTTTGGACTTTGTGGGTTCCCTATATCAGGATGGAGTGGGTCCTCCCAGTCCTCCTCTGAATCCTGACCTTGATGCCTGCCTGGCAGGGCCTGGAACCCTGCCCTCTATAAACTTGAGTCTGCTCTGGTCACACCAAGCTATGACTCCCGAGTCCTCTGAGGCCTAAGTGGGGAGAGGCCCAGCCTGGCAAGTGTGTCCCCGAGTGGTCCTTAGCTGAAAGAAGAGACATAGCTGGGTTATCGGGTTCCTCTGTTTGGGGTGGAGGCCTCCTTAGTGCCCCCAGTGTCTCACCTAACTCCTAACAGAGCCTGGATCCTCTCCCCTCAGTCAGTCTGATTCCCAGACCTCACACCAAGGCCCTCGCTTCTCTCCGACTCCCGAGGAGGAAATCAGTGGACGTCTCATCCGCTCACCACATCCTTGGGTTTCCCAGGGCTGAAAAGGGTTTCTACCTGGGATGGGGAAGGAGTGACTTCAATCATTCCTCAAGAACCTGACCTTAATGCCTGTAGAGTCTGGCCTCTCGTCCTCTGCCGACTGGTGTCTGCTCCCCTCAGACCAAGGTCCTGACTCCCAGAGTCCCCTGCAGTGACAATGGGCGGGAGTGATGTGAGGGGATGGGTGTGGTCAGGCTGATGCCGCTGTCCGGGTCTTCCAGGGGCTGAGCTGGAATCTGTGGGCCCCTCCATTTGGGATGTGTGGACCCACAGTCCTCATTCTTGAGGGTTCTCATCTCAGCTCCTGGCTCTTAAATTAAGTGATCGACGAGACGTGTACCCCCTGCCACCTCTGAGCATTTGCCCAGCTGCAACCCTTGCAGAGAATGGCTGCGTGTCCCAGGCTAGATGCTGCACGGGGGCTGCAGCGCCCATGGTTGTAGTGACCTGTGAGGTGACGCACACCTTCCCGCGGGGGCTCTTCACCAGCCAGAGTAGAGTCTGAAACCTTTCCTGATAAAATACTTATTTTCACACTGAAGAGACTGTGCAACAGCAGAGGATTTGGGGGACTCCTGCTTTTCTTTTTTGTGTGTGAGAAAGCAGGATTTATTCAGAGGACAGAAACGCTCCCCCAGTGGGAGGGGACCCCAGGGAGTTGCCCGGGTCCCGCTTTTCAAAGTTATCTAATATTTCAAAGTACAGTTTAATGATTTTCGTATTTTTAATCCCCATTCATATGGCAAGAAATAGATTTTACATATCTGCCAATTGTATGTGTCGATTATATATAGTATATGTAGATTATACTTATTTACATAAACATGTATATGTATGCGATACACGTGTAATGATATGTATTTGGAACCTGTCGTTCTGCAAGATTTATTTTTACATTGAAGACGCCGAGAAGCAGCGAGGGATTTAGGGCAGTCGTGTTTTTTGAAGTTATCTAGCATTTTGTAGTACAGTTAAGTGATTTTCGTATTTTAATCCTCATTCATGTAGCAAGAAATGTATTTTACGTCTCTCCCAACAGTATATGTCGATTATATATAAAATTTTATGAAAGAATACCTACCCATACTATATGTGGTTCATTTGTTATTGTATTTCTAGTTCATTCTTAATATTCCAGTAAAACACTTTCTCAAAAGGCCAGTCATGACCAAGGTGGCTTCAGGTGGTTATTAGCACAGACTCCAGAATATACACAGCCTCATTCAACTCCATTTTTCCTGATGTCCTGATATCACCCCAGGGCTACTGGCATCCTGGTGTGAGGTGCTGCTTCAGGTGATCTATCACAGAAACAAAGAACAGAGTACCATATGTTCACACTCATAAGCTTAGAATTTGTTGAGTGTTGATGTCTTATCCCCTTTTCCCTTCCAGAATTGATTTTGAAGTGTAAGTCAACAACATGACGTTCATGCTCATCTTGGCCTCCAGGGAAGGCACTAACTCTAGAAAGTTTTGTAGTTGCCACCATTAAGTTCTTGTTCATTTTTGTTAGGATTATTTTTAGGTAATTTTTGTTTTGTTTTGTTTTTTGTTGCTGTGAGTGAGATATTTTCTATTATATGTTTTAATTGTTTACTGCTTTTTTTGGCGACAACTTTCTTGATTTTGCCATAGCGAGCTTCTACACAACGTTTTTTCTTAAGTCTTTTTTTCATTTAAATATTTCGTGTGCTTATTCCTTTGAATTTTCTTTAAGGGTAACATTGTCACCTAATATGTCTTTCTTTCCAATATTCATATCTTTTGTTGATACCCATAGCTCTGGCTGTGTGCTTCAGTACCATTTTGAATGGTAGAGGTGATAGCATACATTTTTTCTTGATCCTGACTTTAATGGGATTTATTTTAACATTTCACATTTAGGAGCATTTGCTATGGATTTTTAAAAATGGAAGTTTTATTCTAGTGTTACTTTGCTTCTTTTTTTTGACAATGATCTTGTGTTGAATTTGTTTTAAATGATTTTAGATACCCATTAAGCATGATTTTTTCCTCTAATTTGTATACATGGTATTACAACTAAAAGCATTTTCTAATGTTAACATTTTTAAAAATTTAAGTTTTATTCTAGTGTTACTTTGCTTCTTTTTTTTTTTACAATGATCTTGTGTTGAATTATTTGAAATGTTTTTTATATAATCATTAACATGATTTTTTCCCTCTAATTTGTATACGTGGTATTACAGCTAAAAGCATTTTCTAATGTTATATCATATTTTTATTACTTGGACACAGCCTGTTTGTTCATTTAATTTATTATTATGTTGAATCACTATTGAATTATTTAGGTATGTGCTGCTTTGTGAGAGATTGGCTCAAGTATTCTTTTTACTGAATGTTCTCATCTGGTATTTGAATCAAGGAATACTAGCCTAGAAAAATGAGTTGAATAATTGTCCGTTATTTTGTGTGCATTGGAAGAGTTTACAGAAGAAGGCAATTTTGTTTTTCTCTGACCATTTGCTAGAACTTGCCTCCAAAACTGCCTTATCCTGGAACATTTGACAGTGGCTTGAATTTTGAATACTATAAAGTTTCATTTTATATTATTTGATTCAACCTTTACATTGTCAATTTTGCTTAGAATTTCAAATTTAATGGCATGATATTTACAATGCAAACTTTTTATTACAGAAATTTCCAATATATACAATAGTAAAGAGAATAGTATGATGGACCAGTATATACCAGCCTCAGCATCAACTGTCAATACATGTCTAATCTGGTTCCAGTTATACCTTCACCCACTTTCATCTTTTGCTGCTGGAATTATTTGATATCTGGCATATCCCACACATCATACCATTTTATTTCTAAGTACTTTGTGTGCTTTTATAAAAGTTAATAACTCTTTTGTGAAGCATAAGTTCAATATAATTAATCCTATATAATCCTGAAAATTTAACTGATCACCAAATGCCCAGCTATTTTTTTATATTTACCTAGCAGTCATATACTTAAAAAAACAGCTTCTTTGAATCAGTGTTTAAGTATGATCTAATCATTGATGTTTTTATGTCCCCTAAATCCTTTTTAATCTATAATTCTTCCCTTTATTATCTCTTTTTCCTTGCAACTTAAAGCGAAAAAATACAAAACAAAATAAACAGGTCGTGTGTTGTGTCTGGTTTCCCATAGTACGGATTTTGCTGAACTGCAACACTTGTCCCTTAAGCAGTTAGTTAGACCTTACTTTCTGACACTACAAAATACTCCAGGCTTATTTTATATGCATTCATCCTTCAGTATCCGTGGGGGCTGCAAGACCTCCTGTGGATACCAAAATTTGCAAATGATCAAGTCCCTTATAGAATGGATTTATATTTTCAGATAACCTATGCACATTCTCCTACATACACTAAGTAATCTCTAGATTGCTTGTAACACCTAATACAATGTAAGTGTTATGTAAAAAGTTATATTCTATTGTTTAGGGAATGATGACAAGAAAGTCTGTACACTTTCAGTATAGATGCATTTTTAAAAATACTTTTTTGTTCCTCGTAGTTTGAATGCATGGATGCAGAACCCAAGGATTTGGAGGGTAGACTGTATTCCATCCTCCAGTCCTAGAATCAGCCATTTCTCCAAGGAACTGTAATTTCTTTTATTGGATGGTGGTTTTAGAAGCCTGGAATAAGTGCTAGGTATGCTTGTTGCTACCGGGGAGTTATTACTTCTAGGCTTTCTCAGTTCACAGATCAATGACATTTTTATAGGTATGTGTATATACCTATGCCTATAAATATGCATACCTATAAAATCAATGAGATATATATAGGTATGTATATGTATAGGCATGTATACCTATAACTATATATGTAACCATCTGTATCTATATTGACTTAAACATAAGTTAATGCCGATGTTTCCAACTTTAATCCACGACCACAAAGATTATTCTAGTCTCCTCCCTTTGCCTACCTGTAACATCCCATTTTAACAGTGGGAAACCTGGCTCTCACTCTGTGCCAATCCATTCAATTAATTGTTCAATTCCCGTATACATGTGTAGTAGTTTCAGAATTGTTAACCTGTACTCTTGTGGGAAACAACTTTACTAGCTACAGTACAGCACTTATATACAGTTCCTTTTGAATTTCGCTTTACAATGTTTATTCCCAAGTTACACAGGACAGCAAATTCCCCTTACACCCTTCAGTGAGATTGTTTCATAATACAGTTCGAATCTTTTGCCACACTCTGCATTCCATCCTGGGATTCCGTAATCTCCTAAATTATTTTCTAATTGTAACACCTCAAAATTTAATCTTTGTGCTGTAAGGTTTTTTTTTTAATGATTTTTAACAAACAACCCCTGTTATGTAGGCACCATTACAATATCATAAAAATAGCTTTACTCTCTTAATAAACCTTTTGTGCTCCATATGTTTACTGTCTTTATCATTTCTCCCTTTGCAAAATGTCAAAATAATGGAGTCGTACATGCTCTAGTCTTTTCCAACTGGCTACTTTCACTTAGCAATATACATTTAAGATTCATTCATGTCTGAGCATGTCTTTTAGGTCATTCTTTTTTATTGAGGAATAATATGCCACTGTGAGGCTGTGTCACAGTTTGTTTATCCATTCTTCAATTAAAAGATATCCTACAGCAATTATCAGATTAACAGCTATAAACATTAATCTGTGGATTTTGTGTGGACGTAAGCTTTCAAATCAGTTGAGTAAATATCCAGGAATGTGCCTGCTGGTTGTATGGTGAGACTATGTTCAGTGTGTTTAAGAAAGTGACAAACTGTCTTCCAAAGTGGCTGTACCATTCATTTTGCATTTCTACCAGGAATGCGAATTCCTGCTCTGTATTCTAACCAACAATTGGACTTTTAAGTTTTTATTTTTATTTTTTTGAGACATTTTAGTAGGTTTATAATGGTACTTTTTGTTATTTAATTTGCAATCCCTTAATAACAAATAATATTCACTATATTTTCCTATGCTTATTTTCTACCTATATATCTTCTTTCTTTCTGTTTAGATCATTTGCCCTGTTTTTAAGTAAGTTTTCTGTTTTCTATTGTTGGTTTTTTAAAAAAAATTATAGATATGTGTGGCAGAAGTCAGGATTGGCTGCATAAGCAGGCTGCATGCAGGTGACGTTTGGACATCCAGCTGGTCCTCACTTCTCCTGGTTTAGGAACAGGTATCCTTTGTGATGCTATGTGCTGCCCCCCTCCCCTGGCAGTATCCAGTGACTGCCGATCCCACCCTTGTGTTAATATGATTAGTGTTCAGGACCCACTTATGAGTGAGAACATTCGGTATTCAATTTTTTGTTTCTGTGATAGATCACTAAGTATGACGGTCTCTAAGTCCAGCAAATTTGCTGCGAAATTCCATGACTTTCTTCTTTGTGGCTGCGTAATACTCCATCATGTATATGTACCACGTTTTCTTTATCCAGTCCACTTTTTATGGGCAGTAGAGTTGGTTCCATGTCTTTTCTATTGTGAATAGTGCAGCTGTGACTATGCATGAGTTTTAATAGTGCTTTGTATTTTGCATGGAAGTCCTATAACTGGATAGGTGTTTTGTAACTGTTTTCTCTCTGTGAATCCTCTTTTCATTTTCTTCACAGTGTTTTTCACAAAACACACCCATTTTTAACAACATTAAACTTATATATCATTTTTTTCATTAATCTAAAAACTCTTTGCCAAATCCAAGGATATATAGGTTTTCTATTATGTCTTATCCTAGAAATTTTATAGTTTCTGCATTTTACACTCAGGTCTACAAAACTATTTGGGGTTAGTTTTTTATGAAAGGTGTAAGGTCTTGTCCGGATTTCTTTTTCTTTTCTTTTTAAAGCATGTTTCTTCATAAAATTGCAATTGCAACTTTGTCAGAAATCAGTTGATTCTATGGAGTGGATCTATTTCTGGATACTATTCTATTATGTTTCCATTCTTTCACTAATTCCATGTTGTCTTGATTACCGTAGCTTTACTATGTCTTGGATTTGGGCAATGTGAGTCCTACAATTTTGTTGCTCATCTTCTATATTGTGTTGTCTATTCTAAAATATACTTTTCCATATTAAATATAGAATCAGTTTGTCAATATCTAGAAAATAGCTTGATGAGAATTTGATTGGGATTATGGCCCAGTGCAGTGGCTCATGCTAGTAATCCCAGCACTTTGCACAGTTGAACCAGGAGGATCACTTGAGGCAAGAGTTAGAGAGAATTTAATTGGGATCATGTTGAATATACAGAACATACTGGAAATAACGGACATCTTAACAATTTTCTATCTCTGACCCATGAATGTTAAATAACTTTCCATTTTTAAATTTTATTATTTTTAAAATTTTTCTTTATTTTAAAAATGTGGGGTACAATTCAGGGTTAGGTATACAAACGTTCATTATGCAGGTACACTTGTTGATGAGATGTGCCCCTCCCTTCCCTGGCAGTTTCCCTCAACTGCCAATCTCACTCCCTCCCCCAGCAGTTTCCCATTACTGCCAATCCCTTTCTTATAGTATTATGATAATTGTTCAAGGTCCGTTTATGAGTGAGAACATATGGTACTCTGACCTTTGTTTCTGTGATAGATCACTGAGTATGATCTACTCTAAATCCAACCAAGTTGCTGCGACATCCATATGTTTGTCCTTCTTGATGGATGCATAATATTCCATTGTGTATATGTACCACATTTTTTAAATCCAGTCCAGTTTCGATGGGCAGCGTGGTCAGTTCCATGTGTTTGCTATTGTGAATAGAGCTGCAGCAAACATGCGTGTGCAGGTATCTTTTTGATAGAATGACTTGAGTTCCCCCCGGGCATATTCCCAATAGGGGGATTGCTGGGTCATATGGAAGGTCAATTTCTAGTTCTTTCAGAAATCGCCAGACTGTCTTCCAAAGAGGTTGCGCTAGTTTGCATTCCCACCAGCAGTGCAGAAGCATTCGTTTTTCTCCGCATCCCAGCCAGCATCTGTTGTTTGTTTTATTAATGATGGCCGTTCTTAGTGGGAATAGGTGGTATAGAAAGAAATTCTATTTTTTTAAACTTTATTATATTTTAACGATTTGGGGTATAAGTCAAGATCAGCTTTCCATTTATTTTTATCTTGGATTTCTTTCATCAGTGCTTTGTAGTTCCCATATATGGATTCTGTACATATTTTTTGTTAGATTTATGTGTAGAGATATTTCATTTTGGGGGAACTATTGTAAATGGTATTTTTAACTTAAAGTTTTAATTGTTTAGGGTCAGTATATGAGAAAACAATTTCATATTAATTTTGTTTCCTATTACCTTGCTATAATCACTTTTTAGTTCCAAGAGTTGCATTGTTATTGCTATTGTTATCAATTTTATGGAATTTTGTACATAGACAAATATTTCTTCAGTGAACAAAAGGAAGCACAATATTTTCTTCCCCAACAATACATAATTTATTTCCTTTTTTTATTGCACTAGCTAGGACTTCCAGTCTGATGTTGGTTAAGAGTGGACAGAGGAGACATACTTGTTTTTTCCTGATCTTAGCTGGAAAGCATCTACTTTCTCATCCTTAAGTATGATGTTACCTGTAGGGTTTTTGTATATGATCTTTGTTACATTAAGGAAGTTTCCTTCTATTCCTCATTTGCTGAGACTATTTTATCATAAATATGTGTTGAATTTTATTAAATGAATTTTCTGTATACATTGATATAATGTAATAGTTTTTTTTAGCTTGTTGACATTGTGAATTACATTAATTCATTTTTCAGTGTTGAACTAGCCTTGTAGGCCTATAATAAGTCTTACTTGGTCATAGTGCATACTTATTAATTTTTTTTCTTTTTGAGTTGGAGTCTCACTCTGTCGTCCAGGCTGGAGTGCAGTGGCACAATCACGACCACCCCAGCATCAACCCGCTGGGCTCCAGCAATCCTTCCGCCTCAGCCTTCCAAGTAGCCGGAACTACACCCGCGCGCTACCATGCCCGACTAATTTATTTTTTGATTTATTGTAGAGAGGTCTTGCCAAATTGCCCGGGCTGATCTCGAACCCTCGGGCTCAGGCAATCCACTCGTCTCATCCTCCCAAAGTGCTGGGATAACAGGCTGAGCCGTCGAGCCTGGCCATGTATACTTATTTGTATACATTGTTGGGTTTGATTTACTTATATTTTATTGAAGATTTTCAAATCCATGTTCATGAGGGATATTGGCCTGTAATTTTGCTTTACTGTAGTATTTTTAACTGATTTTGACATTAGGATAATGGTCTAGTGCTCTCTCTGCTTCTATTTTCTGGAATAGATTGCAGAGAATTGCTATTAATTATCTTTAAAATGTTTGGTAGAATTCACTTGTGAAACCATCTGGGCTTAGGAATTTTTTTGAAAGATATTAATTCAAGTTATTTGGTATATATAAGTTTATTTAAGCTATCTTTTTATCTTGTAGCGATCTCACTGATTTTTATATTCACCCATTCAAGTTTTTTATTTCCTCTTTATTCAAATGTTATTTAGATATATGATGGTATTTTCCAGGTGGCTTTTTGATCTATCTGTCTATCCATCTATTAATTGCCAATTCATTCATCTGTCAATGTGTTAATTATTTGCTTATTTTTAAAGTCCATTATGGTCCAAAAAATGTGGCTTGTATGATTGCTATTGAAGGAAATTGACGAAATTTTAGTCCCCCAGTACATAATTATCTTTTCCAAATATCTCATGAGCATTTGGAAAGGATATTTTTTTTGTGTGTGTGATTTGGACGCATAGCTCCACTTAGGCATATCTAACTGTCTATCACCTATTATCACTCTATTATCTACTAATGGCAAACTCAATCTCCTATAACAAGGAGACCTTGATACACAATGACTAAAGAAAAATGTCGTTAATTTCTCCTTCATGCATCAGTCTTAATTTATGTGACCGAATGTTGGGAACAGCTTTGTTTTAACTGCTCAGCCTAAGACCCACAATCCTTCCATTTTTGCTGCTCCACTCTCCCTGGAATGTTGTCCTTGTTTACATAATTTGAGCAAGACTCAAGCACATCTTTGTTCCAGACATTGGGAACTGGAAGAAGGATGCCCAAGGCAAATGCTTTTTACTTTAGAAACACAGGCAAAACTTGCACAGATCATAGCTGCTTGTGTTTCATTCAAAAGAGCTTAGTCACAGGGTATCACCTAGATGAAAGAGAGGCTGAAAATGGGGACTCTAGCTGGATAGCTGAGTGTTGCAATCCGTCACAATATGTATTTACATTTTTAAGCTTTTGTACATATGTGAATTCAAAGTTATTTTTTAAGTCTTGTATATGTCTATTATTAGTTTTACCTTTTTAACCTGTTCACTTCTGAAAAATAATTGCTAAAATGTTCTACTATGATTGTGTATATGTTCCATTTTCCTTGTTTTTCTGATTTTTGTTTTACTTTGCGCATTTTAAACTGAGATTGTTACTTGAATAAATGTTAAGGGTTATTATAAACCCTTATACACTTCTAACATGCTTAATGCATTTTACCTTGACATCTACTCTGTATGATGATAGTGTTTTCCTTGCTGCTTTCTTTGTTTTGGCATTCGCCTTGAATGTATTTTATGTTCATTTTTTTCATACTTTCTTGGCAATTTTGTTTTAGCAATGCCATGTAAATAGCATGTAACTAGATTTTTAAAAAATAGATCTAAATGTGTTTCTTTTAATGAGCTAAATTTAATCAGCTTCATATATTTGAATCACACATATTTTGATGTAAAATTTTTGTAACAGTTTTACTGAAATGAACAACTTACAATTCACATATCATGCAATTCATCCATTTAAAGTTACAGTTCCATAGTATTTAGTATACTCACAGAGTTGTGCAACTATCAACACAATCAATTTTACAATATTCTTATAAACTCAAAAGATTCGAGACCCGCCTGGGCAACTTGGCGAGCCCTCATATCTACAATAAAAAAAAAAAAAAAAATCAGCCAGGCGTGGTAGCGCGCGCCTGTAGTTCCGGCTACTCGGAAGGCTGAGGCGGAAGGATCGCCGGAGCCCAGCAGGTCGAGGCTGCGGTGGCCGGGCGCGGCCGCTGCACTCCAGTCTGGGCGACGGAGTGAGACGCCAACTCAAAAAATTAAAATA
>CAUYQG010299809.1:0-17613 GCA_963574415.1 Tarsius wallacei
GAGTCTCACTCTGTCGCCCAGACTGGAGTGCAGCGGCCGCTCCCGGCCACCGCAGCCTCCACCCGCTGGGCTCCGGCGATCCCTCCGCCTCAGCCTTCCAAGTAGCTGGAACTACAGGCACGCGCTACCACGCCCGGCTAATTTTTGATTTATTGTAGAGATGAGGTCTCGCCTGCCCAGGCGGGTCTCAAACCCGCGGGCTCAGGCAATCCACTCACCTCAGCCTCCCAAAGGCGCGAGATTACAGGCTGAGCCACTGAGCCCGGCTAGCAAAACCTTTAAATGGAGACTATACTGTGCTTGGCGACTTGCTTCCAAAGAGTGGAAAACAGGAAAATGAACTTAGCATGTAGCAAACAAGCCCCTGGCACAGTCAAAAGATCAAGGTCAACATCAGTGGTTACGTCATTCCGCTCAGCCTTCTCCCTTTTTATGGATGTGATAAGAACATCACTTCATCTCTGCCATCTTCCTCCCCAAAACCCTCACCCCTGTCTCATCATCAGAAAAACGTGAGAAAAATTCAAACCAAGGGACATTCTGCAAAATATCTGACCAGTATTCCTCAAGACTGGCAAGGTCATCAGAAACACACATCTGAAGGACGATCACAGACTGAAGGAAATCGAGGTGTGACACCCTGAGCGGGGAACAGAAAAAATGACATTAGGGAAAAGGTGGTGAGCTCTGAAGAAAGTGTGGTTTCAAGTAATAGTCACGCATCTCCATTTGTTTCTGAATTGTGACAACATACAATAAAACATAACATTGTAAGAGGTAGCAATAGGAGTCACAGTGAGGGGGCACCTGCATCTTCCTGTGCTATCTTGGCAACTTTTCTTCAAATCTCCAACTTTCATTCCAAAACAAAGAGTGTGTTTAGCAGTAGTAGGATATTGCTGGGGCAGGGGAGAGGGCAGGAAACACAACATCAATAAGGGTACCTAATTTCAAGCCAGGCAAAGTGGGGACCAAAGGGAAGCCCAAACTTTACTTGTATACCTAATCCTGAATTGTACTACACATCTTTAAAATAAAATTAAAAAAATTTTTTAAAGAGTGTGTTTAAATATGTACAAATCCCGCCATGCCCCGACATGTGGGGCTACTGGTATGCACGGTAGCCCTGACTGTACCAACAGGGACCAGCACAGGCTCCTGCCCGTCCCCATGCTGATCAGCAGGCACCCTGGCCAGCGTGGGGGCCGTCTGAGGCACCAGGAGGCCACAGATGGCACGCGTGTGACAAGAACAAACATCTCTAAAGTGCCTAACACCCCCATCTAAAGTGCAAAGTAGGCGATTTTATGCAAGAGAAAAGGACAAAGCCTCAGCAGGCTGGCAGAGAGCCACGAGTGCTCTGTGGGAACACATGACAAGCCAGCTCTCAGGCAAACACCACCACCGCCACCCCAGTAGGTGTGACAAGGCCGGGCAGGCTGTCCTCGCATGCCACCAGGCTCTGTGTCCCGCTTCCTTCCCATAAAAAAAGGTAAGTCAGAGAGATGGGGATGCAGAATTCCTTGAAAGATGTGTGGGAGAAAGCCGTCCACACAGAAAGGGGCTTCTTTATGCAAACAGTACAGGAATTATTATGACTTTGCAGGAATCTGTCCAGCCAGGAACCATGTGGTACCACGAGAGCCGTGTTTGGGAAGGAGGCAGCAAAGCCTCTGGAGTGCTGCTCGATGCAGAAAAGCATTCTGGCAAATAAAAGAAGATGAAAAAGAAAGGCAGGCACCATGTCTGCATAGAGTACACACGTGGTAAGACTGTGTTTGCTGCGATGGAGTTCTATAATCGCCTTGAATTGTGACCCCAAAAGAAATCTGGGGATTTTACTGCTCTTACCAAAAACGTTCCAGAATGTATGCACTAGAGAAATATGTGGCACTCATTAGGCCAGAAAATGAAAATATAAGTGCCTCTACATTTTTTGTAGAAGATGAACACATGGTCAGTTAAAATCATAATCATGTTACAGGAAACTTGACCAATTTATTTTCAAGTTCATCTGAGAGAAAAATGATGCAGAAATAGCCCAGAAAAATTCTGAAAAAAAATAATAATAGTAATGATGATGATTCTTTAACACATACAAAAATGCACTGTATGGCTCTCATAACTCAAACATTCACGGCAGTAATGAGGACAGATGGAATCATCAATAGCAAAGAAGAAAATACCTGAAAACAAAGTGAATATTAAAAAGGAATCCATGTATTCAAACATGTATTGAGTGCCTACTTGTTGGTGAACAAAAAAGTCACAGGAAGTCAGATCACAGGACAAACTGTTCAAAGATTGTAAAACTGTATGGGAAAAAATTGAAGTTAGAGGTCTTTCTCACATCTTACACCCAAATACATCTCAAATAAATATTTAATTATATAAAATTGCTAGTATTACTTGAGCAAAATATAGGTGAACAGTTACATATAATTTCATGATGGGAAAGATGAAATGTGTGAATGTGCATCGGGGCACGGTTAAAGAAATTATTGTCTAGCCAAGAAATGGATGGTCAGGCAGCCATTAAATCGCTGATGAAGAAATACATTTGTAACATTTAAGATGCACTAAAATGCACTTAGTAAAAAAAGAAGGTTATAAAAATGACATGTACAGTAAGAAGACTCAAATACAGATATTGAAGAAGACACAGACAGGACACATCTATCCCTTGAGGGGGTCAAGTCAGATGGTTGGTAGGTAAAACCGTGAAGAGCAAAACTTCAAAACTTTCAGTAGAAAACAGAATATTGTTATACCTCAGTCTAAGAAGAATTTTAAAAATAAGACACAAAGAAACAATGCCCAAAGCAAGGAACAAATCCATCTGATCGCATTAAAAAGAACTCCTGCCCAGGTGGGAGGATTGCTTGAGCCCAGGAGTTCCAGATCAGCCTGGGCAACACAGTGAGATTAAAAAAAAACAAAACAAAACAGGAGTAGTGGGGAATGCCTATGGTCCCAGCTACTTGGGAGGTTGACACACGAGGATTGCCTGAGCCCAGGAGGTCGAGGCTGCGATGAGCCATGATCCTGGCATGGTACTGCAGCCTAGGTGACAGAGTGAGAACAAAAAATAAAATTAAACTAAAAAATAAAGAAACTCCTATTCAACAAAAGGCATTATTTTAAAAGTGAACAATCAGGTCCCAAAATAGGAGAAGACACATACAGACAACAAACAACTGCTATGCAGAGTATGTCCACTGCCCACAAATCAACAAGAAAAACCACATGAGTAGAATACGTACCTCACAGAGGAAACTCACAAACACACAAACTCTCAATCCCTCTAGTAACCAACAAAATTTTAACTGAAACTACAATGAGATGCCACTGCATACCCATCAAACTGGCGGAATGAAAGTCTGACAATGGCAAGGGCTTATGAGGATACGAAGTGAGAGACAGCCACTTCAGAGAGCAACTTCGTCACAGTCATTGAACTTGAAGTTGCACATAGTATCTGCCCCAGTGAACGCTGGTACGTGCGCTGAGGAGACAGATACAAGCATTCTTTCAAGAGTAAAAACTGTAAAAACTAAAACCACGTTTCTTTCAAGAGTAAAAACTGTAAAAACTAAAACGTTGTCAAGAGCTATTTTTATTTTTATTTCCTTTATTTATTTAGTTATTGAATTTATTTTTGAGTCTGCGCCCTGTTGGAAAATATATTTCTAAACTGTGATTTATGCATTAAACTAAATACTACGAGACAAATAAAAGAAGTGAACTAGATACAGACGCTAATATAAATCCAATCTCAAAAACATAAATATTGGGCAAAAAAAGGCAAGCCCAGACAGAGCATACGGATGGACTGGAGTGAGTGCTGAGAAGCTGCTTGGGTCCCTCTGCGAGACAGAAGTGCTTGGGAGTGTTGCAAGTTGACAGTTCTCAGTTCAAAGAGTCACCTCACCAAGGTCACCTCCCCTCTCTAGGGGTAGCCCTCAACCCAAAACTGGTCAAGGTAAGGCCACAGAAGGCTGGCGCCCTCATCCCAATCTGTTACCATCCTCCAGGGCCACCCTACCTTCCGCCGCACTCCCTCTGGGGTGAACTGAGGCAGCACGGCAGCCCAATCTCTCCCTCTGCCCCGTTCTCTTCTTTCTCTTCCACAAGAGTTATTCCTCAAGCCTCTGTAACAAACTTCCTACACGCCCGTCTTCTCAGAGGACACTCACTTTCCTGGGAACCTGCAGCAGATACGACTTTTATCTTGTTTTAAAACAGAAGCCACAATTCAATACGCTGTCAAACCACTCCATTTATGTTTGGAAATACAGGTAGATTTCGCAAAATTATTAAAGCAAGCATGAGAAGACAAGTACCAGCTTCAGCAGAGGTCACCTCCGGAAGGCAGGAGGGGGAACGGGCTTGCAGAAGAGCCCGCTCGTGTTTTAAACCACATGGCATCATCATTCTTATACCGGACGCCGCAAACACATAACCTGGTTAGAGCATTCCTGACGCTTTCCTTGTGCATCTGAACTCCTCCATGATTTACAAAAGTAACTTCAAAGAAAAGGAACAGCTTGCCCCTCTATCAACTATTCTCCGCATTCCTTTGGCTGCAATAAACAAATGGACAGCGTTCGCATGGCCAGAGAACCATGGGTGTTCCCACATTTTGAAACCAGAAGAAATTTCCAGTTGAAAGTTTTAAAAAAACAGAGCTACAGAGTTCTTTTTTTAATGTGACTATTTTGAAAAGTATTTACAAGTTTGTAACGGTTGTCTACTGGCAAATAATCATGTTATTATTGTTTTTGTTTTTTTTTTATATTTCTGTCACCCAAGCTGGAGTGCAGTGGCACCATCACAGCTTATCGCAGTCTCAACCACCTGAGCTCAGGCGATCCTTCCGCCTTGGCCTCCCAAACAACTGGAACTACAGGCCGGTTACCACACCCGAGAAGTTTCGTTTTTTTTTTTTTTTGGAGAGATGGGGTCTCGCTATGTTGCCCAGGCTGGTCTCGAACTCCTGGGCTCCAGCAATCCTCCTGCCTCAGCCTCCCAAATTGCTGGGATTACAGGCATGAGCCACTGCACTCAGCAATAATCACTTAAAACAGACTGCTACACAAATAGAATTGTACATAATTTCTACAGAAATTCCACTTCTCTTTGTTCTGCTCAAGAAATTACTGGATTTCAAGTGAGGAAGAGTGAAATTATAGTGATAAGTTTGAGTCTGTCAGGCATCTCACATACTGGTGCCATAATTTGAACCAGGGCAGTCTGACTCTGAACAGCATTTAATTGCCAAGAACAAACCACAGTGAAAACTTTTAAACAGTAGGATCCAGAGTAAGAGGAAATGCCTAGGATTGTTCTTTCTAAATTCAGAACATTTCCCAATACAAAGAGTATTATGGTATAATATGGTTATGTCAAACACAATGTGCTCTATGTATAACACAAATATGAACAAAATAAAAAGGCAACCTGGATATTTTAAATCAAAGGACATATTCACATCAAGTATTCATATAACCGAGAGGTAACAGAATTTCTTCCGAAATTTATTAGATAATTCCACAATTGCCAATTTCACTCTGTTTGCAGAGCTCTTATTTTGGCTTCAAATTTTAAAATTTCACTGTATTATAAAATGAGTTCCACGTCCGGAAGGTTGGACCTCAGAAAGAAAGTCTTTCTCTGCTCCCACCCAATGTGAGCCCTGTGACAGCAACACGTCACATGGAAGGGTCCAGAAGTTTAAAATAAGGGGAGGAGAGTGCGTGTGAGGGGAGTAGCTAGAAAAGATTAAAATATTTTCTAGCTGACTAATCAGAAGCAAACAAGCTTTGCACATATCCTAGGCACCGAGCACAAACAGTCCAGTTTCTCTTTACCAAAATTAATTACTCAGGGTTGCCACCAAGAAACTACATTTTAGGTTCTATATTTGTTTGATATTAAAAAATTATAGATACAGTTACAAAAGAGGAAGAACACAAAGTAAATGAATCAAAATTACGAGACATAGGCAAAAGGGAATTGCTGACTATGAAATATAGAGCAGTCTATGTCAGCACAATTTTCCCTATCTTGAAGGAATTGACAGAGAACGCCTTCCTTTTCGCCACTGTATGTTTCCAGTGTCTCTTCCTCTTTACTTTCCAAAAAAAAAAAAAAAAATCTTTTTCCTTAACATTTTCCCAGTAATCCACTGATTCCTAAATTTTCCGCTGCATTTTAGAAAGAAATCCAAGCCTCAGCTCAGGCTAATAGCGGGAGGGTGCTCCCTCTCGTGGTACAAGAAGAATCTGCCTGTCTTCACCGCGCCCAAGCCCCAGGGAGCCCCGGTTGAGACTAGAGCACTGGGGGAGGCTCTTTAGACAAGGAAACAGCGTAACTGAGGTCCAGCAACTCACCTCCTCGAGGACTCACAGCCCGAAGCCTGCCACTCCAAGGCCACGCCCTTTCCACCGCACCTCGTGGCCCACCGCGTCTGTTCTGTTACCACATTTCCAAGAATAGATTTAAAGCATGTCACTAAAAGAGACCTCCACAGCAAGAGGAAGAATCTAGCTTCAGCTGCTTGCTTTGGTGTTGTTCCAAAGCAACTGTTTAGGTAGAATTTTCTGTGTAATATATTCACAATCATTAACAAAACAGGAAAGTGAAAAACGGGCATACATTCTCCTAAGAAGTATTTTCCATCTGTATGTATTCAATATCATCAAAAAGTATATAAATAGGATTTTATTTTGTGCATTGTGGATCTACTTGGTACCAAAAGTACTTTTTTTTTGGCCAGGCACAGTGGCTCACGCCTGTAATCCCAGCACTTTGGGAGGCGGAGGCATGAAGATTGCCTGAGCCTGGGGGTTCGGGACCAGCCTGGGCAACTTGACAAGACCTTGACTACACAATAAATCAAAAAGTTAGCCAAGCATGGTGGTGCTTGCCTGAGTTCCAGCTGCTTGGGAGGCTGAGGTGAAAGGATCGCCTGAGCTCAGCAAGTGGGAGCCACATTGGCTGTGAGCATGCCACTGCACTCCAGCCTGGGCGACAGAGTGAGAATCTGACTCCAAAAAAAAGGAAAAAGGAAAAAAAACGTAAATTTTTGAAGGCAGAAATCATTAGAATTTCCAAATTAATAAACTGTCATCTTTATCTACATGTTAATGTCAATGGCCATGAGCAAAACAACTTATGCTTTGTGTTAATGGCATGCCATAAAAGCTTCAAAATCTGCTGATTTCCAAGTACCTTTATTATATATCTTCATCACGAATCTATATGATTAAAAGTGCCTCCTTTACAGGGAGGCTTTAAAAGTGAAATGAGATAAAACAAAGTAAAGGACCGGGTAGACTTTTCTAAAATTCACCCCTTTATCTTCTTTGTAGCAAAGAAATACAAAGAATGTACTTCCACAAATGGTAAAAATATGGCAGAAGAGAGCAAGAAAGGAAAAAAAAAGATCAAAAAGGAACTACTAAATTCTTAAATGTGACAGGCTTTCAAGTGCAAGGATGCTTCCACTCTGTAAATGCCCTAAGTGTCCCATGGTGAGTCCACCTGTCCAGTGGGACAGACGTCAGCCCACCATGCTGCCAAGCACAGGCAGCCCCAGCCTCCCTGATGGGCCATGTGTGTCCTCCCCAGAGCGGGGTCACGGGGCCAAGAGGGCCAGCCTTACAGTCCAGTCAAGGGTAGGCGGCACACACCTCATCAAACCCTCCAAAGCCAGTTCTGGTTTCCCAAATCAATAAACAAAGCGAATAAAGCCTCTGAGTATATTCTCTTCCCCGCACCTGAATGAACGACACCCCCACTTGCTGAGAAGGCCAATGCAAAAGTTGAACTCATTCCTGTTTCCCCTCCTTCTCCCTTAGCTGGCAGTCAAAAGGTCACATCACTCCCAGGCACTGGATCTCTCGACGACTGTCTCCTTTAATACCAATGCCATGGTGTTAGATGAAGTCCTCACCAAGGTCCCCCAGACTGGAGAACTGCCAAGCCCATGCATCCTCTGAGCGTGGCTCTCACTTCCCTCCCGCCAGCCCCTCCTTTCCACTGAGCAGGTGAGACACCAGCCCCGCCCCCACCCCACGCTTCTTTCATCCTTGCAGGTGGGAGTGCTTTTATCCTCAGGGCGCCTGACATATACAGGTGTCCTACAAATCTTTGTTGGATAAGGGATTTGCCTTTGAAGGAGAGAAAAGGAGAAAAGATACAGTTTGGTCAAATAGCTGGTACTTTATTCGGGAGAATGGCGCAATGAACTTCAGCCAAAGAATGAGCTGTTTCCAAAACAGACTTTGTGTTCACACAGACCTGGGCAGAATCATGGGCAGAATGTTCTAGGGTCGACTTTTCATTAAAATTAGGTAAGTGTCTATCCAAAAGACACCCTAAGTAGGTAAAATGCAATCTCCTATTTTATAAATAAGGGCATTCCGGAGCAAAGGCGTGAGGTCACTCACCCAGAGGTCAGGAGTCCTAGACAAGAGCAGAAAACCGGCAGACCCAGCAGGAAAGTGCTCCAGAGAGGTATCTCTCTGACTCACTCTACGTAGCCCCACACCCCGGGATCTTATGCCCCAATGACCTGATGTCTCCATGTACATAAGGGTGGGGGTACCCAAGACCTAGAAGGGTGTGCCTTCCTCCACCTAAAAACCCAAAGGTGTTAGGCCACCACCAATTTCCTTCCCAAAGAACTGAAAGGCGGCGGACAGTCCACCACCACCAATTTGAACTACTTCACACAAATAGAATATGGTAAGTCAGGGGACAAAGTCTAATTTGTTCGTAAGTCCAACAAGGTTAGCCTAGGTGACCAACTCATACAATCAGCTCTATAGTACCAGCTACATCACTGCCACTTTTATGCTGGCTTCCATACATCCTGGGCTTGAAATAAAGAGACTGTATGACTGTACGCTACATGGTCCTGGACAGTAAAAGTACACAGAAGCCCAGCCACTTGTGGAGGATGCACGCATGGGACAATGTACGCCAGCCACATGAACTCACTCACATGACTGGACATGCAGACGCATGTTCACATCTTTGAACACTTGCAACTTGAAGGTTCGTATGTAGGGGACTTACTGTATTGATCTAAGAAACTACTAACATGTTTTCCAGTGGTGGGCAGAGGGGGGTGAGGAGTGCTAATACCCGTTAAATATAAAACCAATCTACACCAGTGATCACGTGCAAGGGAAGTACATATACAACTATTTGTGGTCACTAAGCTCTGGGAAAGACAATCAATAAAGTGATGTGTTTTACAACTGGAATTCAAAGAGCATTTGAAGTAGAATGTGAATGCGGTGGGTCTTACCAAAGCTTCCCAAGGCAACATGTTACAACGCAGTCAGCATTACCGTACAAGTCCTTGAATGGCCATCTTCAAGAGAATTTAAAAATTTGAGTGGCTACTCACTTTTAATGGCTTTATTGAGGTATAATGTGTATGCCATGGAAGTCATCCATCTCAAGTGCACAATTCAATAAATTTCATAAACTTACACACAACCATCACCAAGGACATTTCCACCGCCCAAGCACTTCTCTTGCACCTGTTTATAACCAAGCCCTGAGCTCTCACCCACACCCAGGCAGCCACTGACCTGACCTCAGGTTCTGCCTGCTCTGAGAGTTTCACATAATGGCATCATACAACACACAGACCTTTTACCTGGCACAATGCTTTTGAGGTTCAACTGTGCTACAGCGCGTATCAGTGGCATGAATCGAACTTCATCCCTTTTCACAGAGGATACAGACATATACATTTTGTTTATTCACCAGCTGACGGATTGGGATGGTTTCCAGTTTTTGTCTACTGCAAATAGTGGTGTCTGGATGAGGGCAATTCTTAATAACTTTGTTGAGGTACCACTAATAGCTAATAAACTGCACAGTCTTGATGTGCGTATACACCCATGGAACTGTCACGCATGATCAAGATAATGAACACATATGTCACCCCAAGGGCCTCACTGGGGAATCCCTTTTGTCCTCCTCTCCCAAGCCACCCTCAGGCAACCACTGATCTGCTGTCAGGGAAAATGAGTTTGCATTTTCTAGAATATCAAGTGGAATGGGACGATGTGGCACCTTGTGGCTCCTGTCATACCACATAATTATTCTGAGATGCATCCAAGTGCTGTCTGAATCAACAGGCTGCTCCTTTTCCTTACTGAGTAGCATTCCACTGTATGGACATACCACAATATGCTTATCCATTCATCTGCTGATGGACACGCACATTGTTTCTAGTTTTGTTTTGTTTTTTGGTGTGTTTTTTGTTGTTTTTTGTTTTTTGGGTGGGAGTCACTCTGTCACCCAGGCTGGAGTACAGTGGCATGATCACGGTCACTGCAGCCTCGACCTGCTGAGATCAGGCAATCCTTCCACGTCTCCTGAGTAGCTGGGACTACAGGTGCATGCCACCACACCCACACCCAGTTAATTTTTTTATTTATTGTGGAGACGAGGCCTTGCCATGTTGCCCAGGCTGACCTTGAACTCCTGGGCTCAAGCGATCTTCTAGCCTCCACCTCCCAAAGTGCTGGGATTACAGGCTTGAGTCACCGCACCCAGTCTGTGTCTAGTTTTTAATCAATCACAAATCAAGCTGCTATGAACACTGTATACACATTTTGCCTGAACACATGCTGTCATTTTTCCTGACAGCATAACTTGAGATAGAATTGCTGGGTCACATGCTAAGTGTACACTGATCGTTCTAAGAAACTGCCAAACTGTTTTCCATCATGGCTGCACCATTTCATATTCCCACCAGCAATCTGTGAGGATTATGACTTTTCCACGTTCTTGTCAACACTTGGACTATCAGTCTTTTTAATTTTGGCCATCTTAGTGGCTGTGAGACAGTATCTTATTATGGCTTCCCTTTGCACTTTCCTGATAACAAATGCTGTCTGTGTGTGCTCAGTTCAGTGGCCAGTCAGCAATTTGAGCAGGGATCTTGACCAGCACCCTATACCAGTGAGGCTTCCACCCTCTGCTGATGGTATGGTCCATGCATTAAAAAAAGCCTTCGAAGCTGCACTCAGTCTCCACTGGTTTTCACTTTTTCTTGGCTCTCTCTCCTTTTTTTTTTTTGAGTCGGCATCCCACTCTGTTACCCAGACTGGAGTGCAGTGGCATGCTCACAGCCACCACAGCCTCGACCTGCAGAGGTGATCCCTCTGCCTCAGCCTTCCAAGTAGCTAGAACCACAGGTGTACGCCACCATGCCCAGTGAATTTTTTGATTTACTATAGAGACGAAGTTTCCTTACGTTACCCAGCCTGGTCTCAAACCCCTGGGATCAGGCAATTTTCTCGCCTCTGCCTCTCAAAGAGCTGGGATGACAGACATGAGCCATCATGCCCGGCTCTCTCCTTTTTTAAGACACAGAGTCTCACTCTGTTGCCCAGGCGGTAAGCACAAACTCCTGTGCTCAAAGGATTCTCCTGCCTCAGCCTCCCAAGTAGCTAGACTTCAGGTTCAACCACCACGCCCAGCTAATTTTTTTTAAGAGACAGGATCTTGCTGTGTTGCCCATGCTTGTCTCAAACTCCTGACCTCAAGCAATCCTTCCTCCTTGGCCTCGCGAAGTGCTGGGATTACATACAATGAACCACGGTCCCTGGCCAGAGGGACTCTGCGGCCTTGGCATTTGTTCTTAGCACCACACTCTAACCAGCCACAGTGCGGGGCTCTCTTGAGTGTCCCCTGGACATGCAAAGCCTAGCTGTCTGCCATAGGTGGATGAAGAGCTTATCTCAGCCCTCTATGGTGCTCTCATTTCCAGGATCGCCCGCCCTGTGACATTTCTGGCTGGTGGCCCCAAATCAGCAAATTTAAGGCCACAAAACTGTGGGACTGTCATTATGAACTGGTTATGCCACTTTTAGTCAGCAAAGTTGCAGGTTCTTATGCCCAATCCTTACCCCCACTACATATCAGAACTACAATCCTCACCAACTGAGACAGGGCATGGGGAGACAGAAGCAGTCCAGGGAAGGGGGCCACAAACTCTCCCTTCTCTTCCCCCAAAGATCCAGTATACCAAGAATTCTGGTCAATTTCCAGTGCCCAGAAATGACTGTCTTTGACAATCGTGCCCAGTTTTATCCTTCTTCTATGGAGAAAGAAAATCACATGTCTGCTTCACATAATCATTAATGGAAGTGACCTTGGCCTCGCATCTTGAATTTCTCAATTTCCCATAGCATAAAGTACGACTGTAATACAAAAGTAAAGTGTGACTACAATTCCACTTTAAGTACCAAGTACAGAAATGCTCTCCAACCCTGATATAACACGTATCATCCACGCTTGAATATTTTCCATAAAGAGAGAGAGGCTCTTCACCCAGGGCTGGCAAGCTAACATCAAGTACCAAAACAGCCAGAAGTTCAGAAAATTCAAGACTCCTTGGGGATAAGGTGACTGACTGCCTGGACCCCCACCATGGCTCATGACCACATAACTCTACGATGGCCCAAACAGGACGGATTCTGTGGTGTCACTAACAAAGCCTGGTGTCCGCAAACAGCAAGTGCCAGCAGTTCTATCAGTATCATCATGTATTGCAGATATTCACAATCCAGATTTTGTTTCATTCCACTTTCTACAGTCACTTCAAACTCCACCAGCAACTCCTCAAGCCCCAAGTACTTTAACACCAGGGCTTCATACTCACACAGCGCTGTGTAGCTGACGAGGCGCTTTCACCTCCTGCCTCGCTTGATCCCTGTGAAGTCTCAAGTGGGGGGCCATCCCAACATGATTCCCTCTTTACACCTGTCGGAACCAGAACACACAAGGATTACATGCTCCACACAGCTAATAATTCAGATCTAAAACCCTGCTATTCTGGGAATACTTCATTTTGTGTAATCTTGGGCGTGTCCTCTGCCTCAACGTCTCCCAATGTTTCCATAAATTCCTCAAAAGTAAGGAAGACATATGAGACCCCACACACCAGCTTTTCCTACACTTTTAACGGAAGAGAACTAGTTTTAACATCTTTCACCTTAAACTCTTTAATTATTGGCTACAAACGTGGACACAGCATGAAGAAACCAAGCCAAGGTGTGTAAGAACTGCAGCCGCCACCCTCCCCATCAGCGGGGCTGCCTCTGCAGTCTCACACATCACCCCCCGCCCTCCAAAACACAAGTATGGGAAATCCTCTTAGGAAGGAAACACCAAGCCTCTCTATGCCTTAAATGTCATAAATCTTGTGGTTCATTCCAGATAAATAACTGGAAACCTTTCTAACACAGGCATTGAGAGAAACACGTCCACTGACTCCACGGGTCCTCAAAAGAGGGTTCATACGCCCTCTCCGATCCATTTCCTCCAGTTCTGCCTTGAGTCTATCCCACTCTAGCATCTGTCTCCACTCTGGTCAAGTCACCAACCTCCATCTCATCACTAAATTCTATGATCCATTTTTGGCTGGCCCTCACCAGGTGAGGTGATGCCAGTGGCATCTGAGAGGCTGGGTATGGCTGCTTTCCTGATGCGCCTTCCTCCCTTGGTGTCCAGAACATCATGACTTCCACCGCCTGGGTCTGTTCCTCGGTCTCCCTCATAGACTCCACCTCATCTCCCAACCTCAAGCTTCAGACCCCTCCTTACTCCCAAGGGGGTCTCGACCCTCCTCCATGACTCTGAATACCAGGCAAATGCTAATGACTTCACATCTGCCTCAACCCTGACCTCTCACTGAACTCCAGGCTCTGCCTCCTGGGCCTTTCTGCTTAAATGACTGAAGAGGCATCTCGAATGTAACCAGGTTCCTGCCAGGTGTGGTGGCTCATGCCTGTAATCCCAGCACTCTGGGAGGCCAAGGCAAGAGGCCTGCCTGAGCAACTTGGCGAGACTTCGTCTCTACAATAAATCAAAAAATTAGCCGGGCGTGGTGGTGTACACCTATAGTCCTAGCTATTCGGGAGGCTGAGGCAGAAGGATGGTCTGAGCCCAGCAGGTCGAGACTGCGGTGAGTCGTGATCGTAACACTGCACTCCAGCCTGGACGACAGAGTGAGACTCCAACTTAAAAAAATAAAATTTAAAATTTAAAATATAAAACCAGGCTCCTGGCACTGCTCCGAATCGGTTCCTCCACAATCCCCCCATCTCTTGACATCTCTCTGTCTCCCATCCCATATCCCATTCACAACAACATATAACTAGAATTCCATCATTCTACACCCTTGTTTAGGTCTCAGGCACCATCATCTCTCGCCTGGGTCACTGCAATAGCCTCAAACTTGGTCTCTCTGCCTCCACATACCCCCACCACCCCCCGCCTGAAGACAGAGTATTTAAATCACAGCAGATTCAATAGAAAGATCATGTTGCTTCTCTGCTTAGAACCCACCAATTCCAGCTGAGCACAATAGCTCATGCCTGTAATCCCAGCACTTTCAGAGGCTGAGGCAACAGAGCGAGACCTCATCTCTACAAAAAATCAAAAACAGCCTGGGCAACATAGTGAGACCTCATCTCGACAAAAAAAATTAAAAAGTTAGCTGGGCGTAGTGGCGCATGCCTGTAGCCCCAGCTACCCCAGAGGTTGAGGCAGGAGGATTGCCTGAGCCCAGGAGATCTGAGCCGTGATTGTGCCACTGCATTCCAGTCTTGTCAACAGATTGAGATCCTGACTGAATAAAAAGCAAAACAAAAACAGAACAAAACCACAAAAACTCCCACCAATTCCCTTCCATCTCATTCAAAGCCAAAACCCTTACAATTACCACTGCTCATGTGATGTGACCGTTCACTGCAACCATCCTCACAGGGTTGACAAGAATGGCAGGCTGGGGTTCTGGACAGAAACAGAGTTATAATTCACCATCCACCAGGCTGCACTTGGCCCATGTCCCTGACGCCAGAAGTCAGGGGGCCCTGGGTACCAGCCACTGCGTCTCCTTCATCCTAAGATAGATCTCCCACCTCAGGTCACAGACTGTTTAAGAGCTGATCAGCATCACTACTCTCCTGTAGACAGGATTTCGGACGTTAGAACCACGAGGCTTTGGCTTAAGGGTCGATTAGATGCTTCTCCTGAGTTCCAGCAACCAGCCTGAGACCCCAGAGACCAGGGTCAACAAGAGGACACAATGTCTTCCTCACTCTGTCCTGGGACTCCGCCCTGCACTCTCCGACCAATCAATCATCTCCAACTTCAGCCCACTCCAAACCCTTTTAAAAGCCCAGCCCCAAACTCCTGGGGAGATGGATTCGAGGCTTCCTCCCTTCTCCTCACTCAATGACCCTACATGGAACCTCTTCCTCTGCTGCGACCTGGTGTCTTGGTGTACTAATGGCTGCAAGGGATGCCTGGTTCCCCTCACCTCCCTCTTTCCCCTTCACTCACTCCATCCTGTTCATGAACCTCCTGTTGTGTTCAAACAAGCCCAGCATGCTTCTCCTGCAAGCTCCTGCAGTACTAGGACACTAGGAGTACTAGGACACTCTTCCCCCAAAACACCGCTAGGGCTCTTTCCATCAGCTTCAAGACTTGGCTCCCATACCCTTTTCACTGAGGCCTTCCCTGAACACCCCTATATACCATGGAACCTCCCGGCCGCCATCCCTGCCTGCCGGACGTGTCTCCAATCACTGCCTTCTGATATTCTATGTATTTTACTTATTTATTTGTTCTTGGCCTGGATCTTCCTGCTAGATAGAATGCTAACCCCATGAAGGCAGAGAGTTTATAGTTCATTTTGTTCACTACTAAACACCAGTGCCTAGGATACTGTCTGGCACATTGAAGGTACTCAATAAATATGTGACGAACCAAAGAACCATATTCTTAAAACAATACAAATGTATATTGATTGATCCAAACACAGACCAGAATGTTCAAGAACTAAGGAATGCTTACTAATGGATGACTAAGCATGCTGATCATATATGTTGAAATAGATCACTTCTGTCCAAAAGAAATACCATGTAAGCCACAAGTAATTTTAAATTTTCTGTCGCATTAAAAAGTAATAGAAAACAGGTGACATTCATCTTCGTAATATGTTCTATTTAACTCAATATGTTTAAAATATTATCATTTCAACTAGTGATTTATATAAACTTATCAATAAAATAGTTTAGTCTTTTTTCCATGTGAAGTCTCTGAGATACGGTGTGTTTTCTGCAGAGTGCCTCTCAGTCAGGACTCTCCACGTTTCAAGTGCTCAGAAGCTACCCATGGCCACCACACTGAACAGCACAGATTTGGACCAAAATTAAATAACCCCACCGTAGTGGAGCTATTCTGTAGATTTATTCACTGTTTTTAACTTGAAACAACCACGGCCCTGATGCAATCTCCTGGCTTACCAGTTTTGTCAAAACGGTGCTAAAGGATATAGCTAAAGGAATAATAGCTCCTATTCTGAGAAACTCTTTATTATTAAGATAACTGACTCAACACTTTAAACTTCATTCAGCTGTTTTGATTAAAGAATGAAAGTCACTCTTTCCTAGTCTGTGTGATTAAGAAACAAAGTTAAATCCAGAGAGATTTTGAGATCTTATCTATATTAGTATCAAAAAAATCATTATTTTCTTTTTTTTTTTTTTTCCTTGAGTTGGAGTCTCACTCTGTCGCCCAGACTGGAATGCAGTGGCCACTCCCGGCCACCGCAGCATCGCCCTGTTGGGCTCCGGCAATCCTTCCGCCTCAGCCTTCCAAGTAGCTGGAATTACAGGCGCGCGCTACCACATCCGGCTAATTTTTTGATTTATTGTAGAGATGAGGTCTCGCCAAGTTGCCCAGGCGGGTCTCGAACCTGCCGGCTCAGGCAATCCACTCACCTCGGCCTCCCAAAGCACGGGATTACAGGCTTAGCCACCGAGCCCAGCCACAAGTGAGTATTTTTGAGACATATAAGGTACTTTCTTTCTTTCTTTTTTATTTTTTGAGTTGGAGTCTCACTCTGTCTCCCAGACTGGAGTGCAGTGGCACGCTCATGGTGTCACTGCAGTCTCGACCTGCTGGATTCAGGTGATCCTTCCGCCTCAGCCTTCCAAGTAGCTGGAACTACAGGCACACACCATCACGCCCGGCTAATTTTTTAAAAATGTTTTTATTAGACTTTTAAAAAATTGTATACTATTAATGTACAATATATGTTGTTAGGTCAGGCCAGATGGGGGTCTGTGATCTGGTGCCACATGAAAAATGCAAAGAATTACACAGAAGTTATATTAGAAAATACAGTTTATTTAAAAAGTAAATTAGAGGCCGGGCTCAGTGGCTCAGCCTGTAATCCCCGCCTTGGGAGGCTGAGGTGAGTGGATTGCCTGAGCCCCAGGGTTCTGGGCAACTTGGCGAGACCTCCTCTCTACAATAAATCAAAAATTAGCCAGGCATGGTAGCGCGTGCCTATAGTTCCGGCTACTTGGAAAGCTGAGGTGGAAGGATCGCTGGAGCTCAGCAGGTCAAGGCTGCAGTGGCTGGGAACGTGCCACTGCACTCCAGTCTGGGCAACAGAGTGAGACTCCAACTCTAAAATAAAATAAAATAATTTAAAAAAAAGTAAATTAGAAGATTCACTTCCTCAAGGTAAGGCAGGGGGCCAAAGCTTAGGAAAACATTGTG
>CAUYQG010299810.1:0-16030 GCA_963574415.1 Tarsius wallacei
CAAGGGAGTACTTGCTATTCAGGTCCCTGGAGCAAATGGGTTTGCTCAGGCAGAAGCTCCATAATATGTTGTCTAGGCCAAGAAAAGCATTGGGTGTGTCACCACCAGAAAGGGGGCTCACCCTAGAGCTTTGAGGCCACTGTTGCAAGAACCATATTGTACACACAAGGCGGAACAAGGAAGAGACAGGCTGGTAAAGGCATTGGTTCTCTAAGAAGCGCCAGCTTGACTGCAAGAATGAGACAGGAAAAGGTAAAGAACCACAATTTGGCTGGGTGCGGTGGCCCATTGCCTATAATCCCAGTACTTTGGGAGGCCAAGGTGAGAGGATTACCTGAGCCCACAGGTTCGAGACCAGCCTGGGCAACTGGTGAGACCTCATCTATACAATACATTAAAAAATTAGTGGGGCATGGTGACACATACCTGTAATTATAGCTACTCGGAAGGCTATGGCAGAAGGATCACCTGAGCCCAGCTGGTCGAGGCTGCAGCAGTGGTCCTGAGGATGCCACTGCACTGCAGCCTGGGTGATGGAGTGAGACTTCAACTCAAAAAAAAAAAAAAGAACCTCAATTTGAGGAATTAGATTTGCACTGTGAAAATCACAAGCTGAGTGAAATAAAAGAGCTTCCCAGCCCCAGGTTCTAACTCAAACACTGATACTAGCACCTTCTCAAGATCCTTCTTCCCAGGTAAATTCAGTCTTCTTCCAATTCCAGAATCCTGAGTCTTAATTACCTCCTTCCTCCTGAAGACATTTGCCACCCACCTCCCAAATCCCCCCACCCTCAAGTCATCTCTCACACCAGGAATCAGATAAACCTCAAATGCAACCAGAAATGTAAATCATGCATCTACTGACAGATCAGAAACTCCCATCAATTTGGTGTTTTGGGTTGAGATGAACTTAACACTGTAGACTTCATTGATACAAGTGGTTTAAAACCCTATTTTGTTTAAGTAAAAGAAATCCATTTTGTAAATGGAAGCCTCAGTAACGTAAAACAGATTTTTCTAAATGAAACTTCGGCATGTAGCAAAAGGTTTAGGGGCCTTGGAGACCTGAGACCCCTCCACTTACTCCCATCCCCACCATGACACACCAATTATTTCTCAAATATCCTTGTGGCTCCCAGAATTTGTCTGAAAATCACAGCCCTAAAACATTTTCCATGCACTTTTTTTTAAGAGATAGGATCTCACTCTGTCACCCAGGTTCGCACAATCATAGCTCATTGTACCCTCAAACTCCCGGGCTCAACTGATCCTCTTGCCTCAGCCTCTTCAGTAGCTGGGACTACAGGTGCATGCCACCATGCCCGACTAATTTGTGTGTGTGTGTGGGTTTTTTTAGAGACAAGGTCTCGCTATGTTGCCTAGTCTGGTCTTGAACTCCTGGTCTCAAGTGATTCTCTCACCTCAGCCTCCCAATAGCTATGATTACAGACATAAGACACAGCTAATTTTTTTTTTCTTGAATTGGAGTCTTACTCCATTGCCCAGGCTGGAATGCAATGGCATGCACGCTCATAGCCATCCCAGCATCGACCTGCTGGGCGCCGGAGATCCTTCCGCCTCGGCCTTCCAAGTAGCTGGAATTACAGGCGCGTGCTACCACACACAGCTAATTTTTTGCTTATTGTAAAGATGAGATCTCACCAAGTTGCCCGGGCTGGTCTCGAACCAGCTAATTTTTAAGTATTTGTTTAGAGACAGAATCTGGTTATATTACCCAAGCTGGTCTTGAACTCCTGAGCTCAAGCGATCCTCCCACCTCAACCTCCTGAGTAGCTGGAATTACAGGCTATTTATTTTTCTTTAAAATAAAACTGCTCAAGCATTAAGTGAATGCAGTTTATTCTTATGGAAATTTTTCAAAAAATTTATAAGTATATAAAGTATGAAAGCTTTTATTCCCTCCCTGAAATCTTCTCCTTAAAGAAAACCCCTTTTAAAGGTCCAAGATATGTCCTTCCAAATCTTTCTGTCTTCCTTTTATAAAGATATACAGATGCATTTTTTTTAACAAAAACGCGATCATACTCTGTATATTGTTCTCTATATGATTTTTCCTCCTTGTACAATGACTCATGGGCATCGTTCCCAAAGTTTCCACATTCTTTTAACAGCAGCAGAGTATTCTATTGTATGGATGGAGTGTAATTTAGATAACCATTTCTCTGTTGACAGACTGAAGTCATTCCCAAATTTTTGACATTTCAAGTAGTACTTCACAGAACATCCTTATACATATCTTTTATGCCCAGTTGCAAATATTTCTGTTGGCTGGATTCCAGGAAATGGGAATTGCTAGGTAAAAGCATCATCTATTTTTTTCCAGTTGATTGCTTAAATTCTAAGAAAAAGCTCTCTGAGCCAGCCAGTCTCTAATAGCAAGCCATCAACAGCAACATTTTGCCTCCAACAGGTGGGCACCTGTTCTCCCAAACTGAGGAGAGAACATCATGTAGAATTTAAATTGAGGAGAAAGGGATCATCTTTATTTCCTTTGGTTGATTTTAGAACTATGCTCAGATTGTGACCAAAAATTGTTAACTGCAGTAAAAAGACATAGTGGTCAGAATTCCATCAAGAGACCAAGAACGTCTAGCTGTATAAAAGTAGAACTTGAACCAGACCTAGCTAGAAACCTGAGAAAAATATCCAGTCCAGGAAAGCTTCCCATGGGAAGACAGAGTATATGTGTTGGGGTTTGTTTTTTCTAGTGAACTATTTCCTCCTGATATGGATTTTAGTTTGGGGTCAGAAGTATGCTGGTAAATGTTTAACAACCGACAGGAGGTGAAGAGCCATGATTTGTGACAATGCCAATTTCCATGGTGTAAATATTCCCGTCTTGGCTGATCTCAAGCTACCAACATGATGTTACTGAATGTGGAGTTGGAGAGAGATGCATAAAGTCAGCTCTTGTGAGCCAGTAGAAACCAGCTCCAGCACGCCACTGCTTGGAATTTATTTTTAAAAATAATGAATCTGAGAGGATGGGGCAGTTTAGGTTACCTAGAAAGTGCCAGAAAATATACTTTTAGTTAGCAAGAAAGCAAAAGAATATCTACTCTTTAATGCTTAATCCCTATTTATGGTGTTTCACTCTTACACTGTAGTATGAATTTTCCCAAACCTTCAAAGACATATTTTTAAAACCCAGAGGGATTTGAATGATGAAGATCAAAGGTTTTAGCATCAGAGGGGCCTGGATGAATCCAGGTTCTGTCACTTAATAGCTGTGTGACCTTGGGAAGGTCACTTAACACCTCTGGGTCTCTGTTTTTTTCATCTGTCAAATGGGTTCCTGCCTCAGAAAAGTTATTGTAAGGATTAAGCAAGGCAAAGCACAAAGAGCATGTAGCTTAATGTCTGAGAACACAAGTGTTCACTAAATAAGAGCTGTTAAAGATACGAATCTGTATTTTAGGCCAGGCCTGATGGATCAGCCTGTACCCAGCACTTTGGGAGGCCGAGGTGAGTGGATTGCCTGAGTCTGCAGGTTCAGGACCAGCCCAGGCAACTTGGCGAGACCTCGTCTCTACAATAAATTTCTTAAAAAATTAGCCAGGTGTGGCAGTGCTCATCTGTAGTTCTGGCTACTTGGAAGGCTAAGGTGGAAGGATCCTCTGAGCCTGGCAGGTCGCTGGCGTGGCCGTGAGTGTGCTTCTGCACTCTAGACTGTACAGCAGAGTGAGTCTCCAACTCAAAAAAAAAAAGAATCTGTATTTTAAAGAGCAATTAGATGTATGATTATCATCATTGAGACTTAAGGCTAGGGAAGAAATAAACTTGTGAGCAGAATTTTACCAACAAGTAAGAAACATGTTCATTGGGTGAACAGGCAAACACACAGAGGAAAAAAGTCTGCAGAAGGTCACCCAAAAATCTAGTTGTAAAGATAAACAACCCAGGGAATGACCCCAAGAAAGAAATATCCAATCTCCAGGTCTCTTGACTGTGCTTTTCTGAGTTTCCACCATCAAGCAGCCTATGTCTCCTGTTCTTAAAGCACTTTGAGACTTAAACCCTGGGCCCTGACACCCACCATGCATTTTCCAAAAGGAAACCTCCATTCCTGGGGACCTATAGATCCCAGAGGCTCCACTTCAAGTGGGCATACTGACAGCTGTAGATCCAACTACTTCCCCTTATGGATTTTGTAGCAAGAAGGTGGGGTGGCCCAATACCTCAATGCTGGATTTCTACAGGCAGCAAAATTTCACTAACTGGCAGTTAGTATGCTGCAGGCAGAAGGATGATCTTTGTTAGCTGTAGAAGGATCTCATCTTCAGATGGATCAATGGACGGTTAGGTGAATGGTCAGGTGACAGATTTGAGGATATCTTGAGTTACATCTGTGTTTCTGCTGTACTAAAAAAAAAAAAAAATCCTTCTCAACTTCCCAGTTTCATCATGCAGGAATTCAAACACATTATCATTTCTCAGCATCCTTGTTCGCTCTCCTGCTAACAAGAGAGTTTGTTTCAATGCACCAGATGATTGAGTCCACAACAGAAGTAGAAACTGAGCCTTTATCATAAATATGCTCATTACCCTTCTCCAAGAGATACAAGCCTCTGTTTAGGCAAAATAAGACCTGATTTTTTTGTGAAGGCCCACAAGTCTTTATTCAGATCCTTGGAGCCACCTGTGTTTCAGAGTTCTGGTTTTTTTTTTAAGGAAATATGGGACATATACCATATAGAACATCACAATCCCAGAGGGGCCTTGTTATCAAACACAATCTTTCTGCAGAAAACAAGCGAATAATTACCCTAAGTGCATAATAAAGATCAGTAAAGGCCATCAACAGCCTCCCATCAGTTTGTCACATTTTGCTGCCAAATAAGTTATTTAAATGTTTTTGGTTTTTGGAATTGCTTAAGGGGTTGTGAACCTGTGTTAGTATTATTCTTATTAGAGACTAACTTCCCAAGGGCAATGAGAAGGACTAACTAGAAATGAGTGGACCTTTGCAGGGAAATGGACAACACAGGTGTGGGGAAACACAACAAGCTCTAATGCCACCTCCCCCAGTCCTCCTGTCATCTTCCCTAGTCGCCTTGGGGGAAAAACAGGCAGACTGCTGGCCAAAGAGGGGAGTAAACAGTTATCAACTGGTCCACCAGGCAGTGTACAGGACACATCCGGAAAGAGTTGTCCCAACAGGCTTGAGTCCCCAGAGTCCTGTGTCTTCCCTGCAGTTACATGAGTAGCATAAGTTTTCTAAGTCTCATTGCCTCAGGCTGTCCCAAAGACACCCCTGCACCCACTCTTAATTAGGGAAGCCAGGTGGGCACAATCCTGACTTTCATTAAGAGACCCTGACATTCAAGGGTTGGGCTGCCTGGGCATAAAGAATCCTCCCTTCCTTTAGAGAAACATGTGTGGGTAAAAGGCAACAAACTTTGATGTTTCAAATATGACACAAACACCTAAATCTACTTACTGTTTTATGGTGAAACAGCTGGTGTGTAAGAGCCTTCTCCCATCCAAGTACTAACCAGGCCTGACCCTGCTTGGCTTCCGAGATTAGACAAGATCGGGGCGATCAGGGTGGCATGGGATAGATTTCAGTGTTTTCTATGCCAAACACTGTTCTGGCTGTACTACCTCATTTAAGCCTCATTGTAACATACCAATGAGGAAAATGAGCTACAGAAAATTCAAATAACTTGCTCAAAGATGCATAACTAGAAAAGATAAACCTAAATAGCCTAGCTGCAAATAGGGGCTTCACCACTAAATGATTGTTTCCTTTGTAGCTAAAGCCCAGAGTCTTCCATTAATTTAGAGGATAAGCTAGTGCCCTCCTCAAAAAAAGAATACCTCATTGCAAAATGGTACCTACTAGGGGGCCCCAGGATACAAAAGAGATCTGACTTAATAAGATCATATAATATATAATTTTATTTTATAAAATAATGAAAAGTGCCATTCTGCACATATATGGAGGGACCCCAAAAAACTGGAATTTGCTTATTAAAAAATTGAATATTTATTCTTACATGTTTAAACTTCAGTCACCTTCAAAGTACTCTCCATTTGATACAATACACTATCGAAACACTTTCCACTGCTCAAAACAGTTTTTGAACTCGTCAATTTTGATGCCTTTTAATGCTTCTGCTTTTCTTTTGTTTCACCTCTTCCACATCAGAAGAACACTTCCCTTTGAGGACTTTTTTCATCCTGGGAAACAAAAAAGTCATTTGGGGAGAGATTGGGTGAATAGGAGGGTGAGGCATGAGAGTCATGTTGTTTTGGGTCAAAAACTGTTTAACACTCAGCATGGTGTGGGCAGGTGCGTTGTCATGGTGGAAGAACCAGTTTGCCACAACTCAGGACATGTCTTCTGCAAATTGTGACGCAGCCTTCTCAAAACTTCCAAATAAAAACGTTGGTTGACGTTTGATCCGGAGAAACAAATCTCAAGTGCACAAGGGGCCCACCTGCCCTTCAAAAAAAAGAGAAAAGATAATTCTGATTTTTGGGGGGTCTCCCTCTGTACTGTTTTGCAACTAAATTTTTGCTGTTTGACTCAGTATACAAGGAGCATCTCTCCATATCTGAACCTCAGCTGTGGACTTGATCAATACATGAATGTGCAAACATATATTTAACCAATATTCCAAGACCTTTAAGTCTTTTCCAATTTCTTGCTTTCACGAAACAATGCAGAATCATTCTGAACAACACACACATAATAGCAATTTTTTATTTAAATGTTTATATTTAGTCTCCCTTGGCCAGGTGCAGTGGCTTACACCTGTAATCCCAGCACTTTGGGAGGCCGAGGCAGGAGGATTGCTTGAGCCAGGTGTTTGAGATCAGCCTGGGCAACATAGCAGAACCATGTCTCTTAAAAAAAAAAAAAAAAAAAAAAAAATTAGCCAGGCATGGTGGTGCGTACCTGTAGTCCCAACTACTCAGGAGGCTGAGGTGAAAGGATTGCCTAAACCCAGGAGTTCGAGGCTCTGGTGAGCCATGTTCCTGCCACTGCACTCCAGCCTGGGCAGCAGAAGGAGATATGTACTCAAAAAAAGAAAAAAATTAGCTTCCCCTCGTCATGTGGTATCTTTCCCCCTCCACACACACCTAAGTAAGAAAATCTCATTTTTCTCAAACCTGCTTTTCTCAGGCACTACTAGAGATACTGCAGAGAAGAAAACAGACAACATCCCTGCTCTCAGGAACTTCCATTCTCGAGGGAGTAGGGGGAGGAACAGATAGCAAACATGTAATAATCAAGAGAGTCTCTAAGACAGCATGAGGTATCATGAAGAAATGATGGCAGGGGGGTAGGGGAGTTTTCAATGGATCATCAAGGAAAGACTGACTCCAAAGGTGCCATCTGAGTGAAACCTCTGATTCCCCTGCTCTTCTCTTTGCACTGATTCAATGGCATCACCCCTCCACTCTGGCAGCCCAGTGGGCATCTCTATAGAGTGGGAAGACATGGCGGGATGATCAGATTATCACTCAGGAGGCAGGATGGGGCCACCTGGTCTGGGAAAGCCCCAGATCCTTGACCTCTGCCCCCTCCCTGGTGCAAAATCAGCGGTTCTTCCCCTCAGTCACGGGCACATGAACAGGTCCAAAACAACCAACAATCTTTCTACCCTGAGAAACAGATGTTTTACCCAAATGCGAGTTCAGAAAGTCAGAGTGAGGCATTTGAGAAAAGTCCCCTGATTGTCACTATGAATAGACATCGTCAAGTGTCCGCCCAGAACAAAATGTGCTTGGCAGACACAGTTAAAAAGTGATTCGGCAGTGCTCCATGCCCTCTTCCCTTGATTTTTGGCAAATAGGACCCCCACAAAATTTCAGCAGGGGGAAATTATGAAAATTATAGCTACTTCTCTGCCATGGACCTACCCTGGTACCTCGTTCCCCACCATCAGCATCTCTTTTGAATCACTCTAAAATCTCTGCTGAAAAAACAGCAGGTTATTGTTGTTAACAACTGAACTGTAGTCCGTTCTCCACACAAGGCATCTACGAAGTCCTTAACAAGCCCCATTTCTTTTCATCTTCACAGCAACCCTTTGTCATAGTTACTATCATTCCCCCATTTGACAGATGAGGACACTGAGGCTCAGAGAAGCTAAGTAACTTACCCAAAGTCACACATGTAGGAAGCAGCAGGGCAGACAGAACAGGAGGTCCACCCAATTCTTAAATTCATTGTTAACCACTAAGATAACACTTTTCTTGTTCTGGTACTCAGAGACTTGCCCGAGGCCACACAGACAGTAAATTGGGAGCATCAATTAGGTGAGCCAAGTTAAGCTGCCATAATGAACAACCCCAAAACCTTAGGGGCTTAAGGCAAGAGTCTCATCTCTTGCTCAACCCTACATGTCCAGCAGAGGGATCTGTTTGTTACAGGTTTGTTACAGGGGCCCAAGCTGATAGAAACTCCATCTCAGCACAAGCTTCTACCAACCATAAGGCAGAAAAGGGAATCTGATGACTGGCTCTGAAAGCATCTTCCCAGAGTGCCACATGTCACTTTCACTCATGTATTTTTGAACAAAGCAAGTCACAGTGCTACACCTGCCTTCAGGGAATAGGGAAGAACGGGGACTATTTGTTGAACAGCACTAATGATCACCCCGCCAAGCCATGGGGAGGGAACGCTTCTGCCCTTCTCCACACACAATGGACCATGAAACACAGGTGGTTTTATTTTTATTTGTATTTTTTTCCTGCCCCTATTGATCTTCCCTTTTGGTTTATTTGCTACTGAAAATGAAACATCAGAAAGACTGATTCTGTCCAAACAGGGCTTTTCTTTATCAATGGCCTTGCGAGCACAAGGGCTCCGAGCTTTTTAAAGTCTGTGGGAACCTTGCTGCATTTTTAACTCATTTAGCCTGCCGCTTGAAGTCGCAATAGATTTCGGGTCATCTTGGAAGTCGGCATTAGTGGAAAACTTCCATCTTCCTGATTGGGCCTGCATATTTAAGATTTTGAAAGCTTGGCTGGGACCAGATTTAATTTTAAAAGGGGAAAAAGGGTCTGCTTTTGAACTTCAAGAAGAAGGCTGGAGACTCAGCAGGGGCTGCCTTAGCAAAGGGAAAAGCAAGCAAAAAAGCCCTGTGGTCTTGAAAGAAACGCCGCGAAGCGAAACCTCGAAAGCTTCCAGTGGGTGAGCCTTAAATCAGACTTCAAAAGCGTCGCTAGTTTAAATATTGTTTATAGGACTGGAGTATTGCTCCTTCTTCCTCTGGCTGGATTTTAAATATCCCCTAATTTGATTACTCGAGGGAGAGGCAGGCAAAACCAACTTAAATGAGCTTCACGGTTAATTATTCAGAGGGCTTTTTATTGTGTAACCAAACATAAAGTCTTACAAAAAGCTTGGAGACAGGTGCTCACCCCACCCTCTCCAGCCCAACTTCCACCTTGGGGTCTCTGCACATTTCTTGTGTGGTTGCAGTTAGCTGGTAGATGTCCAGCAAGGACCCCTTTGTAAGAGAGGACGCCCTCCCCAACTCCTTCTTTGGCCTTTGATTCTGCTACTCAGATCTCCATGCAATGAGAAGTCAGCCTTAAGTTAGGTTTATCTTGATCACCTTTTGCCTCCTACATCTGAGCACCCCACCCCCACCCCCACTCAGCAGCCCCTAACAAGCCTAGACTCCTGTCAGTGTCTCCCCCTCCCATCAAAACAAGTGAATTCATCTTCTCATTTCCTCAAGTACCTGCTCTATGCTAGGTGAGAACCCACCAAATTCAAGGATCCTAGCCATCTAAAATTCTTTCTGTAGAGAAATGGGATAAAGAAAGGGACGGATGAATGAATGGAGGGGTGATGGGTAGACAGAAAGAATGATAGACCAGTCAATCATTCACACGCATTGAGGCTTATCAAAAGAAATCCAGGCTGGGCGCAGTGGCTCACGCCTGTAATTTCAGCATTTTGGGAGGCCGAGGCAGGAGGATTGCTTGATCCCAGGAGTCCAAGACCAGCCTAGACAACACAGGGAGACCTTGTCTCTACAAAAAAAATCAGAAATTAGCCTGGCGTGGTGGCACACACCTGTAGTCCCAGATACTCAGGAGGCTGAGGTGGAAGGATCACCTGAGCCGAGGAGTTTGAGGCTGTGGTGAGCTGTGATCACGCCACTGCTCTCCAGTCTGGGTGACAGAATGAGACCCCAACTTAAAAAAAAAAAATTGAAACCCACTGCTTTGTAGCCACAAGTCCAAAATCCAAAAGGCTCTGAAAACTCATTTTCATAACTAATTTGGCAGCAAAATCTGACATGAACCAAACTGATTTGACAGCAAAATCTGACATGAACCAAACTGATTTGGTGGCAAAACTTGACTTGAAGCTATTTATGGTCTTTCTTTAGCCCACCTAGTATAAATGGCCATGTGTTTTATTACAGAAATATTAATGTCTGATTATGGGATGTTGTCCCTGACCCCATCAGTGGGATTATGTTAACGTATAGTATATGCAGCATATTTCCTTTCCAAAATGCCAGAATTATGAATGTGGCAACACATGTGGCCTCACAGGTTTCAGATAGGAGATTATGGGTATGTCACCAGCAGAGTCTACTGTGGCTTCATTCTTCATCCAGAAAGTTCCTAACCCATGAGGGGAGGATCCAGGTTTTGTAGGGTCTGAAGCTCATTTAACTAGGGAGGGGGGCACTTTAAGAAAAAAATACAGCAGGGCTCAATGACTCAGCCTGTAATCCCAGCGCTTTGGGAGGCCAAGGTGAGGGGATTGCCTGAGCCGACGGGTTCGAAACCAGCCCAGGCAATTTAGCAAGACCTCGTCTCTACAATAAGTAAAATAAATTAGCCAGATGTGGTAGCACACACCTGTAGTTCCAGCTACTTGGAAAGCTAAGGCTGAAGGATCACCAGATCCCAGCAGGTCGACGCTGGGGTGACTGTGAGTATGCCACTGAACTCCAGCCTGGGCAACAGAGTGAGACTCTGACTCAAAAAAAAAAAAAGAAAGAAAAAAGGAAAAAATACAAAATTGAGTACAGGGCCCTGAAAGACAGCCCCATATAAGTGAGGGGTCCTAAAGCTTTAGCGTGTAAATCTGCATCTGGGTAAATGACTTAAGCGCCCTGAGTTTGTTTTCTCATGTGTAAAATGGGATGACAGCAGCTACATCACAAATTACAGTAGTTGAGATGATTCAGTGAGAAGGCATAAAAGGGTTTTGCATCATAGAGAACTTTTACTCAATAAACCTCAAATGAGTGAGTTTCATAGTGCAACCCACCCCTCAGGCCCACCCTCCCATCCCCACCTGGTAATACTCTCTGTGTGTCACTCAGAAGTGTCCCTGACAGAAAAAGCAGACATTCAGCAATGAACACTCTTTTCTTTTTCTTTTTTTTTTTTTTTTTGAGTTGGAGTCTCACTCTGTCACCCAGACTGGAGTGCAGTGGCCGCTCCCGGCCATTGCAGCCTCGACCTGCTGGGCTCCAGCGATCCTTCTGTCTCAGCCTTCCAAGTAGCTGGAACTACAGGCACGCTCTATGATGCCCGGCTAATTTTTGATTTATTGTAGAGATGAGGTCTCGCCAAATTGCCCAGGCGGGTCTCGAACAGGCAATCTACTCACCTCAGCCTCCCAAAGCGCTGGGATTACAGGCTGAGCCACCGAGCCCGGCATGAACACTCTTTTCAATTCACCTCCGGTTGCAACCACAGACCTGCCCAGGAGTCTGAGAGGACAAAGTCCAAAAATGCAAATAGATGCAAAAAGCATGCAAATAGATGCCACCCCTTCAGCCCCCCTACCCAGTGAATGATGGTCTCTCCTAACCTCATTTTCACTCGAAAGAGCCAGCTAGAGAACTGTCCCTCCTCTTCTTCACAAGGACAGGAGGGAGAGGGAATCCTAACAGAAATCAGCCACCATTTCTCCTCTATTTATTGCATTTTTTAAAAGAACTTGTAATAAACTCTGGAAACAGAAAACTCATTAAGCTGTTTCTCACTCAGGGACCCAGGTGGAAGCAAGAGCACGATTAAAAAAATCAATAAGGACAAGTCCATGGGGCAGAAGTGGGAGCATTTCGTCACAGCGCCAAAGGTAACCAACCACATGAGACTACCGTTTGGCTTCCAGCCCCAACTCATGTCATGAGCAGCTTTTCCTGTCTTTTCTTTGATGAGACTTTTTCTTTTTCTGGTTGGTTCTCAGAGTGAAGAGAAGTCAGAGCCACATGCTGTCGGATGGGCTTTGTAAATTTTAATTAAAATGGTTATCTGGGGATTATAGGAGAAATGGCATTTGGCTGTATGCTGCTGATGAGGAAGGAAGGAGGGGTGCTAAGCGGCTGCTTAATAAGATGTCACCAGAAGGAAATGGACTCACCTCACTCTATCTTTTAAATCAATAACAATCCACGCTCTCTCTCTCTCCTTTCTCTCTCTCTTTTCTCTTGTCTTCTCTTCTCTTCCTTTAACTCAGTTGGAAAATAAGAGCTAGGCACAGTATAGCTCACACTTGTAATCGCAGCACTTGGGAGGTTGAGGTAGGAGGATCACTTGAGGCCAGGAGTTTGAGACCAGCCTGGGCAACATAGAGAGACCCATCTTTACCAAAATAAAAATAAAAAAAAATTAGGCAGGCATGGTGGCACACACCTGCAGTCCCAGCTACTCGAAAGGCTGAGAGGGAAGGGTCAAGCCCAGGAGGTCAAGGTTACAGTGAGCTGTGATCATACCACTGCTCTTCAGCCTGGGCAACAGAGCAAGACTCTGTCTCAAAAATAAATAAATAAATGAAAATAAGAAGTGAGTGATGTAACAGACAGGAATGTCTACACACTAGAACATGTGTTTATTATTAAGAGGACATCAAGACATATTGCAACCCAGAACCTCCTAAATTCATCTACACAACCAAGAAGCCCCACAGTAATAATAGTAGCAAGAGGTGTTTTTAAGAGAGGTAAAGGTAGTTAAAAGCGCACATGACTAGAGTATTTGCTGAACCTGTCCTCTTTCCCACAAAATGGGTTAATGCTCATCCTCGTCTACCTCACAACTTTAGTAAAGAACCCTAAGAAATATTAGGCAAATTCTTTGAAAATGTGAAAATGCTTAGTATTATTATAGTTGTGTGATTTTTAGAGGCCAGTTTTCAACATAATTGCAATGGGTCAGGTTCTGTGTTCAGGAAGCTCCTTAGGTATATTATTTCGGTCCACCCTCTGAATAACCCCAGGGGGCACAATTCTCATCCCCAGGTGGGAGAGGAGAAATTTGAGGCACTGAGAGGTTAAGCAACATGCATGAGCTTACCCAGCTGGGTAATGGCAGAGTTAGTTCATTCCAGATCTGTTTATCAAACACTGGGCCCTTCAAATGCCCGCCCTCCATTATATCGTGATTTTAATTGTCCCTCAGGAAGAGTTTCACCACTTTCTTGTTCTTTCATCAGGGTGCTCTTAGACTTGAGAAATAAGTGCCTTTGTTTTATTGCAGAAAGTTGCTATGGCGATATAGTGTGCATCTGTCTCCAGAAATGCACAGAAAAAGCAGCAGGAACAACAAACCTTTTTTAAAATGTCCTTCAGTAATATTCACAACTAAAATTGGAGAATGAGAGGATGAATAGCTGTACTTGAGCTCTCCCAAAATTGAATTCCCCAACAAGTTTGTGGGTCAGACCCTGGGCTACAGCATGGTCCACTCAGGAGTCAGGAGAGCACTAAATTAGGATACAGGAGACCTGGCTCGACCTGACTCAGTTCACTGTGTGACCTTAAACAAGTCCTTTCCCCTCTCCTCACCTGTTTCTCTACCTATAAAATCAGGACTTTGAAAGAGAGAATCTGAACAACTGCCCCAATCCCTGATATTTTTCTGAATGTGTGAAGCTTGTCAGTGCCAAGGCAGTGTTCATAAGGGCCAGATATATGTAAATTATATGTTATATATTGATATATATTAAATATTGGTGTGTTATTAATGAAAGAAATCAGTCTGGGCATTACACAGTAGGGAGTGGTGAGGTCTATGGCGAACTGAAGCACTCCTACAAAATTAAATGGAAGAATCTCTGTTCAGCTCTAGCTCATTTTACCGTGTGACAACAGAAGCCTGAGGCTTATCATTTTCAAGAGAAACCAAAAAGGTTTAATATAGGTTTCTATATTAAAATGTTCCAATTTGTAAAATCCCAGGTAGCTAAACATGTCTCCCTGTGGGCCACCAGTTAACAACCCCTGCTTCATAGAAAGTGTAAGGAACCATTCAGAGAAATCTTGTCCTCTGTTGCCAGAAAACTGCCCTTACTAAGATGGAACACAGTAACTAGTTAACACCACTCCTGGGTGAAATATAAAAAATAGAGAAGAAGCATTTAGGGATTTAAGTCAATTCAGAGAGAGTCAGTTCAATAAAGGGCAAGCAAGATGCTGAGACTGGCTGTCACATCTTTCCCCTACATTTTATTTTTCTGCCACTTTCAATTAATCAGAAGTGTTGGTCCTTCACTTTGGATTTCCTGGCTAGGGTACTTAATTAAATTTTAATTAATGGCAACTTTAGGAGCATAAGATGAAATCCTAGCTCAAGGAAGACACGCACAGAACTCTGGGTACAGGAGGTTCTTCTGAGATCATCCCAGTTTATTCCCTTTATTTTATAAATGAGGAAATTGAGATAATTGTCCAAGGTCCTCCTAAGGTCCCTTGCCTCTGACTCCAGGACTCATTGCAAGATTCCAGGCTGCCACAGTAAGATGATCTGCCTAGTCTTCAAAAATATATTGATCTAAAGAGACTGGCTTCCAGAGTCAGGAATTCATATTGTGCTGGATAAGAAAGAAAGAAGCAACTTCTACATGTATTTTTTTCCCTGAACTCTGACATGTCTCCCAGGGTGACAGGGAGTAGAGGGGCTTTCTGTCAGTCTGGGAGACATGTCAAAGCTCAGGGAAAAAAATACATGTCTGGCTAGCTCTTGACCAGTTGCAATGTCAATGTCAAGGGAACACTGTACCAAGCTCCTAGCACCTAATTTCAAAGGAAAGGACATGCCAACTTTTGGTATTTGCTTTTTCTTTATCACAGTCATTTTGCAACCTGCATGCTGCCTTAGAGATCTGATTAAACCCAATTCAAACTCCAGTTCCTCACTCTGTCACATTCTGAAGCATTCTATCTTTTGTACAGAATTTCACGAAAGATTTGGGGAAATGGGGAGAGGGCAGAGAGAACCATGTCTTAAACCCCTAAACCTCTTCCTCCCCTACCTCTATCTTCTCCATCCCTTGTGCAACCAAGAAATTCCTCCCCTACTCTAGTGCAGGAGAGTTCCACCCACATTCAGGGCCCCACACAGTAGCCAACAAAAAAGTTACTTCTGATCACAAACGGTGAACTCCCTGAAATGAATCCTGCTAAATACAATGTTCTCTACCCTGTTCAACATATATTAAAATGATTGATGTGGACTTCTGTGGTGCCCTTTCTCCCTATCTCCCTTTCTAGGGTATCAAACACCATGAGTTTCATCTAAAGAAGACATAGGTTTGCTCCTCAAAAGCTTTCATTTTCAATATTCTCAAATAAAATTGTTTCTCTTAATTGAGTATAAACAACAGCCTCGCCTGTGTTGAGCTGTTTCTCTGGAGAAGTTGAGGGACTATTCTTTCCGACTGTAAACCTGGCATTTTAAATGCCATTAAAAAAAATCATCAGCATGGGATCATGGGCATTTTTGATGTCACTGAATAAGGCTTTTTAAAGTTTTTGTTTTTGTTTTGAGTCAGAGTCTAGCTCCGTCACCCAGGCTGGAACGCTCACAGCCACTGCAGTCTCGACCCTCCAGGTTCAGGCGATCCTTACACTTCAGCCTTCCAAGTAGCTGGAACTACAGGCGAACGCCACCACGCCCAGCTAATTTTTTGATTTATTGTAGAAACGAGGTCTCAGCAAGTTGCCCAGGCTGGTCTCAGAACCCTGGGCTCAGACAATCCTCTCACCTCGGCCTCCCAAAGTGCTGGGATTAC
>CAUYQG010299812.1:0-40142 GCA_963574415.1 Tarsius wallacei
TTCTCTGTCATTGAATTGGCTGCTAGGAATCTCAGCACCCTCCTCCGTCCCATCTTTGCAAGTATATAAGCTATGCATTTTACATACCTGATGACCTTATTTTCCTACCTTTGATTCCCCTTTATTCTAATTTGCTTATCCGGTCTGTTTATATTTCAAACCCACCTCAAATCTATTGTGTGATGATAAATAAAATAAATACAAATGCTCAAGTCTTTTTTGTGTGAAAAGACTTTCTACAACCCTGATACTTTGCCTATCTATTGTTCCTGTCTTTTCCTTTATGTTTTGTGAAAGAGCTTTCTATGTTTGCTGTCTGTTCCTTTATCTCTCACTCACTCCTAAATCCATTGCCATCCTCTTGAGCCTCCACTGCCTTCCCTAAATTGACTATCACAACAGAACAATGTCCTTTGGCAGACACTTCTCAGGCTTTCTCTTGGCCTCTCTGCCATATTGTGCCATTATTTTACTTATTTTTAGAAAAATATTCATGCAGTGTTGTCTACATGTTTTGCTGGTGAAACTTCCTCATCCTTTCAGTGCCTGCACACCTACACCATGTCTTCTGGCATCTAACACTGAATTGTTTTGAGCCATACTTCTTCTGTTTCTTTTCTTTGGTTCTTATTTTTTTAGAGGAGAGTTGCACTTTCTCATTTATTTCATCACTCTTTTCTCTGTATCTCTTACAGGATTCTCCTGAATCTTTTTTTTTTTTTTTAATCTTTTTAAAGCACTTTCTCTAAAAATGTTTCCAAAGTGAGCCTTTGTGTAATAAACTTTCTGGGACCCTGTAAGTCTGAGAGTATATTTATTTTACTATCACATGTATATGATAATTTGTTGAATATGAAGTGTGTAGGTTCAAAGTTTTCCCTTCAGTATTTTAAAGTGTCACTTTGTTATCTCTTCTCATCCAATTTTTGTATTGAGAGAGATGAGTTCAATATTTTTGTCCATTTAGAGATGAAAAACTTTTTCTGGAAGGCTTTAGAGTTTTCTCTTTGTCTTAAATTTTAGTATTGTGTCAATCTCCTTGGTTTGTGGTCTGCCAATCATGGAGAATTGGAAGAGAGAGAGGAAGTTGAAGAATAAATGTTCAAGGGGCCCGATCAGCCCCTAACCCACAGGGCTTTGGATTGCCTGATGTTATACTGGGGAACAGAACGATTGCTGCTGGTTTCTGCGATCTTCCAAGGCAATGCAAGTGGAGACAAGAATATAATTTAAGTGTTCTCCTCAGTCTGTTCTCTTATTGCTATCTCTGGCTGCCCATTACATCTGGTTGCACTTGATCCTGCCAATTCATGACAACCTTTGCCTGCCCCAAGAGCTTTTCAATTTTTTATGTTACTGTACTTTCTGCCTGTGCATCCTCTGGCTTCTGTCGTTTCTCCAGGGTTGACTTTGGGGAAGAAAGCCAATAGCCAAGTTGCTTATCATCTTGTCAAGACTTGGAAGACTCCCTCTCATTAGTGTTTTACACTGTTGACTCATGCCTCCTTCCTAAAACACTCTTACCTTGACTTCCTCTTAGCACATTTATGGGATGCTTCTTTTTCTTCTCCTTTAAAGAGTCCCCCTTTCTGCTCACTTCTATTCTCTTCCAAGTCTTGCTCTCTTCTCACTCTTCACATCTTTGGAAGATATCTCATCTCCTTTAGAGACCTCAGCTGCTACCTTCATGCTGAAGATACCTAGCTATCTATGTTCAGCTCTAGACTCTGCTTCACTTATGTGGCCAATTCACCATCGGGCATTACCAGACAGATGCAAAATGCATCCACAGCTAAACTCATCCTATTCCTGGCAGCTCCTCCTGGGTTGCCTCTATTCATGAGACTTCCACAGAACTTTCAAAGCCAGAATCTGAATGTCTCTCTTGATCTTTCTCTTATATCCCACCTCTAATTAATTGCCAGATTCTGTTGACTACCTTCTCAGCATATCTTAGATTCACACTCTTTTTTATATTCCTGCTTTTTAGCCTTAATCTATCACCCTTTACCTGAGGTGCAGATGACCCTGTTGTTTTAACATTGCCCTCTCCCTCCTTTTCTGTTTCATTCAGTACAGTTGAAATGAAACCCCTTAATTCAGCAGTTTTCAAATTTTTTGGTCTCAGGCAACCTTTGCACTCTTAAAAGTTATTGAGAGCCCCAAAGAGCATAGAATATGTGTTTATATTATTTTGGCATTTTAAAATTCTCAGTTTTGGCCAAGCATGGTGGCTCATACCTGTAATCCCAGCACTTACGGAGGCCAAGGCAGGAGGATTGCTTGAGGCCAGGAGTTCAAGATCAGGCTGGGCAACATAACGAGACCCAAGTTTCAACAAAAATAAAAATAAAATTATCTGTTTTAACTTCTAATATATATGTATATATCTCACATAGCAAACAGTCATCAGACCAATGATGTCATCAGTCATTATATAGCTTCTGGAAAACTTTACTGTACATGCTTAATAGAATGAGAGTAAAAAAAGGTAGATAATGTCTTACTATTATTATGAAAATAGCTTTGACTTCAGCATACCTTTAAGATCTAGGGAAACCTCCTACTCGTGGACACCACTTTGAGAATCACTGCTCTAATTTATCCATATTATCCCTTTACTTTTCAATTTAAATCACTTTAGTGCCTTGCCATGGTCTCTCAGAATGAAGTCTAAAAACTCCAGCAAGGAATACAAGACCCTTTGTGATCTAGTCTCTGCTCATCTCTCCAGACTCACTTCCCATGATCTCTCCTACTATGAACTCTGCTTCACTGCACTGTGAGCCTTGCGGACCTCTCTCCTCTCTGAATCATTGCTCTTGCTTTTCTCTTGACCTGGAATGCCTTAGCCCCAACTGATCTTTCTGAACTCAGCTTTGTTTTGAGCTTTGCTGAAAACCTTCCCTGAAAACCAGCTCCCTCCTCTGCTTTCCTTGAACTTAGCCCTATTCTATCATGTATTCTCTTTTTATAATGTTGTTGGCTTGTGTCTCTCTCACTAGACAATAAGATCCTTGGGTCTTGATCATCATGGGTTCCTAGTACAGTACCAGACACATAGTAGGTGTTCAATAGCATTGTTGAATTAATGGATGAAAAAATATAAATATAGTAATATACAGCATTAATAACTGACACATTTTTTCTTTCAACTCAGTAAATTGTGGTTATGATTTTTTAGAATATGTGTATGTGCTCATCCTTTTTATTATAAAATCTTAACTTAAGATCATTAGTAACATATTAGCTGTGGAAACTAGTGGGTTCAGGCTACAAACTGACTTATTCAGTGGTTATAGAGAACTAACTGTCCCTGATTGGACTTACCTTCACTCTACCAACCAAGAAATCTGTATGGTAGGGATAGGGCATTAAAAGGGGAAGCAGTTGTATGTGTGTGTGACTACCTTCTTGGTCTAGAACTCTGGAATATCTGCCTGTGAACTGTATTTCTTTGACAGCAATAGATTAAGGACCAAAGGATTAAAGGAGACACTGTATGGAAATTGCATGCCGTTTGTGTAAGTGAATTTTTCTGGAGGGATGATACATAGCTTATACCCTTAAAAGGGTCTAGGATTCAGAAAAATATAAGAATCTTGTCATGATTAATGAATTGGCTTCAATATATAATGAGCCATTTTACTTCCAATGAAAGAAAAAGTGAACTTAGGTACAAGATTTATCAGTATCCGAGGTCCGTTTTACAATGACATATTTATACCTACTCTGACTGTAAGAATTTTTTATTGAACCTAAAGAGTTGTACTGTATGTAATATAAGCTTCTGAGAATGTGGATCTTTCTAAATGAGACAGCTACTGTGCAAACAGACTTGGAAAATGATTATAGGCAAATTCAGACCTAACTCTATAAGTCACATGCAAGATAGTCTTATGCTTAGAAAGCTAGTTTATAAGATGGGATTTCAATTGCTGATAAATTCTATAGATATATTTTTAACAGCATATCAATATTAATGATGATATTTTTCATTTTATATTCATTAATAATATGACTCATATTATTAGATGTTTGCTTAATTATTTATTAATACATCATTTTTAAATTTATTAAGTGTTTACTATGTGTTTTGTTTGCATCTGGGATGTATCTTTTTTGTTAAAGTTGTGACCCTTTATTGGGTGGCACAATTACATTAAATTAAAGGAAAGGAAAACACTTGGAAATAAAAATAGAGATCATTACCCTAAGTGAAGTAATGCAGGAATAGAAAACCAAATACCACATGTTCTCACGTATAAGTAGAAGCTAAGCTTTGGGACTACAAAGGCATGTAGAATGGCATAATGGACATTGGAGACTCAGAAATAGAAGGATTGGAAGGGAGTGAGGGATGAAAAATTACCTGTTCAGTACAATGTGCACTAGTAGGGATAATGGGTACACTTAAGCTCAAACTTCGTCACCCCATACAATACATTCATGTAATGAAAACCCACTTGTACCCCTAAACTATTGAAATAAAAAAATTAATTAAAAGAAACCTGTATCTTAAAAGAAGTCCTTAAGAGAATCTGCATTTAAAAATTAGATAAGATGGCCAGGTGCATGGCTCAAGCCTGTAATCCCAACACTTCAGGATGTCGAGGTGAGGGAATTGCCTGAACCCATGGGTTCAAAAACAGCCTGGGCAACTTAGTGAGACTTCATTTCTACCAAAAAAAAAAAAAAAATTAGCTGAGCATGGTGGTTCGCGCCTGTAGTTATGGCTACTTGGAAGGCTGAGGCGGAAGCATCGCCTGAGCCCAGCAAGTCAATGCTGGGATAGCATGGGTGATGGAGTGAGACTCCAACTAAAAAAAAAGTATGTAAGATAATATATAAAAATAAATTGAAAAATTGGATTAAATGCTTTTCATGATATTCTTTTAAATATTCATTTAGTAAAAAAAAAATTAGACTTTGATAATTCTCTTTCCATATTAGATTTTTCTTACTTTTGTCACCTATGCCACCCAAGAAACACACAATGATACTCTTTGTAGAGTACTTCTGGGCTTATTAGAGCATAAAATTGTCTTCACTCAATGATTCCTTGCTTGAAGTGTTGAATACCTGTTTTCTTTTTCTCTATTTTGGAAGTTCACCTTAATAAAGTTTGTTTCTTTTCTTTTCTTTTTTTTCTTCTTTCTTTTTATTATTTATTTACTTATTTATTATAAAGATGTGGGGTACAATTCAGGGTTAGGTATACAAACGTTGATTATGCAGGTACCCTTGTTGATGAGGTGTGCCACTCCCTACCCTAGCAGTTTCCTACCCCCATCCCCGACAGTTTCTTATTGAATTTCTATCTTAGTGTACATTTTCTTTTGCATTTTTTTCATGTTTTGGGTAACTATAAAATGACTGATTATTTATAGACTGGCCCCACGGCATGTGTTTCAATCTAATGCGGTCAACTTGGTTCCTTTTGATTTTCCAGTGGCAGAAATAAGGCAATTTCCAAGATTCTAGAAGATAAATGGCAAAGGTGGAAATATTAGATTTGGTCTGAGACTATGTTTTGAATTTGCATTTAGATGTGAGGACATCTGGTGTTTTGAGAATTATAGTAGTAGTGATAATAATAATATTTAAAATAATAGCAATTGTACATGTTCATTATAGTCTAGACCTACACTGAGCTATGTGGGAGCTCCTAGCCACATGTAGCTACTGAGTACTTGAGTGTGACCAGTGCCACATATTAAAAGGATAATGTTCTGGAGATATATAGTTAAATAAGATATATTATTAAAATTAGCCTCACCTGCTTCTTTTTTAATACGACCACTCGAACATTTTAAAGTTAGATAAGTGACTTTCATTATATTTCTATTGGACAGCTGGTCTAGGTACTTATTTGGTTTTGACTTAAACAGCAAAAATTTATTTTCTCATAGTTCTGGAGGCTGGAAGTCCCAGATCAAGGTGTCAGCAGGTTTGGTTTGTCCTGAGGTCTCTCTCCTTGACTTGTAGATGGCTATTTTTACTTTGTCTTCTCATGGGGGTCTAGGCACTTTATATGCTTTTTCATCTCATTTAATTCTCACATTAACCCTGTGGAGTATACATCTTTAAAGTTATCATTTTTCATATAAAGTTATCATTTTTCATAGAAACTGATAACCACAGAAACTAACTACCAGATTTATCCATGGTAGTCAGGACTCAAACCCAGTTCATGCTTGTAACTTGTAGTCTCTAGTCTTTTTGGTAGCATACTCCATCCGTTCTTTTTGCCACCAGTGACAACAATGTGATTGAATATGCTTTTTGATTTTTTTTTAATTTTGGTTTCTTAATTTGTGATACAGCAATTTTAAGATATTATTAATTTTTAAATGCATATATTTAATGGAGATGATGGTTGAAGTATATAACTCACAAAGACATGTACTTCCATATGTGAAAATGCATCATTAACTGCACTTACTAAATCACAATACTCAATTATTTTACCCATGCATTAATTACTCAAAGGAGTTTACTGAAATTTAGCAAGTAGATTTCTGTTTCTCTTGATATCATAAAGTTTTCTTGCAAACTAATTAGATGATATTGCATTTTTATATTTTTGTTAAGTAGTTCCTACTAAAATTCTTTGTTTGAAAGATTTTTAAACAGCTTTAAAATAGTGCGAGACTTTTTAGAGGTGACACATAATTTTCCTGAAAAAAAAGGAAACATCTCCATATGTTTATCTTTAAAGTGTTTTCTTCTTTCATTGCTAAAATTGACAACTTTACCTTGAAGGGACGGATTATGTACAATTATATTTTTTTCAGAATGTCTGCCATGTGCATACTACTGTCAACCTCTTTTCATCACAGAGAATTTCAGCAAACCTATAACACTTGTCCTTTGTTCAAAAAGTGTGCAGCATCTTTAAGTTTGAAAACTTTTTAAATTCTGTGCTTTGTTACAAGATACTAGAGATAACAGTCTTTATAGTCAACTACAATTTTATTTCAAAGTATTATGGAGATTCTACCAGTTTCTACTTCTAAAAAAAGTTGGTACATGGTTAACTACATTGTTTACTGTACATAGGAAAAACAGCAAATAAATTGTTTTCTCAAGAAAATACAGTACATTTCTAACACCAGATGTGTAGGATTTTTTTACCCACAACTCACTACCCTGATGGACATCAAATGAGTGTCAATTCAATTCTGACACTATGTGGACTTAGCATAGACTCAACAGCTTAAGGGCTCAGTCTGACAACATTGCCCCCCTCCACTTCAGACACTAATCGCAAGTGGTAGGTTCACAGGTTATCTACAATTCTGTCTGACTTAACTACAAATCAGAAGTTCCCATGAACGTTTTCTCCAGTTTGACTGTTTGCCAGAGTGGCTCACAGAGGAAAGTGCTTTACTTACTATCACTCATTTATTATAAAAGCATACAACTCAGGAACAGCCAAATGCATAGGGCAAGGTATGAGGAAAGAAGCACAGAACTTCCATACTCTGTCTGGGACAGGCCACCCTCTTAGCACCTCCACATGTTCAGTAACCTGGAAGCTCTTAGATCTCTACTGTTCAGGAATTTTTACGGAGGTTTCATCACTTAGACATGATGAATTATTAACTCATTTTCTAGCCTTTCTTCCCTTCTCAGAGAATGAGGAATGAAGTCAAAAGTTCTAAACTTCTAATCATGGCTTGGTCCTTTTGGAGTATAGTCCCCATCCAGGAGCCTACCAAGAGCCCCCTCATTAAAACTAAAGAATTTCCTGTTACCCAAGAAATTCCAAGGCATTAAAAGCTTTGTGCTAGGAACTGAGCTCAAAGACCAAATATTAGGACAAAAGATGCCACTAGCACCCATATCACTCAGTAAATTATGAGTTTTAGGAGTTCTATGCCAGAAACCAAAGGCAGATATAATATTGATTTTTATAACACAATATCACAATGACATTCTGTTATATCATGCAATTGTGTCTTCTTTGTTACATCTGCTTGACTGTGCAGTGCATGAGTTTTACATGTGGTGCTTTCTCTGTGACCTTGCCTTGGAAATATATATTTTTTAATTTTTAATTGTAAAGATGTGGGATACAATTCAAGGCTAGGTACACAAATGTACATTATGCAGGAACCCTTGTTGATGAAGTGTGCTCCCCGCCCCCCACAGTTTGCCACTACTGCCAAACCTGCCCCCACCCTCCTCTGGCAGTTTCCCACTACTGCCAATCCCTTTCTTATAGTATTATGACAGTTCAAAGTCTGCTTGTGAATGAGAACATGTGATACTCGGTTCTTTGTTTCTGTGATAGATCACTCAGTATTATAGCCTCTAAGTCCATCCAAGTTGCTGCGAAGTTCATAATTTCGTCCTTCTTTATGGCTGCATAATATTCCATTGTGTATATGTTCCACACTTTTTTTTATCCAGTCCTCATTCGATGGGCAGCATGGTTGGTTCCATGTTTTTACTATTGTAAATAATGCTGCAATAAACATGCATGTGCAGGTATCTTTTTCATAGAGTGATTTGGGAAATACTTTTCTTAAGATTCTATTTTTAAGCCAGGCTCGGTGGCTCAGTCTGTAATCCCGCGCCTTGGGAGGCTGAGGTGAGTGGATTGCCTGAGCCTGTGGGTTCGAGACCCGCCTGGGCAACTTGGTGAGACCTCATCTCTACAATAAATAAATAAATAAATTAGCCGGGTGTGGTAGCACGCACCTGTAGTTCCAGCTACTTGGAAGGCTGAGGTGGAAGGATTGCCGGAGCCCAGCAGGTCGAGGCTGCACTGGACGGAAGTGGCCGCTGCTCTCCAGTCTGGGCGACAGAGTGAGACTCCAACTCAAAAAAAAGATTCTATTTTTAAAAGTTACTCCATCATTGGTTATACTTGTACAGATTTCCTCTAAAACATCATTCTCGTCAAATAATTCATGCACTGTGAGCATATAGACTCTACAGTATTTCTTTCCTTTAAGGCTTAAAAATAATTATGTATGAATTTTATTATTGAGGTATAAGCTGTGTATAAGGGAAATTTTAAAATATTTTAAACTGAACTATAATGAAAATACAACATATCAAAATTTGGTGATGTAGTTAAATCAATGATTAAGATAAATTTATTTTATTTTACTTTTTTATATTGAATATGTGGGATACAATTCAGGGTTAGGTAGACAAATGTTCATTATGCAGGTACCCTTGTTGATGAAGTGTACCCCCCTCCCCGGCAGATTCTCACTACTGTCAATCCCGCCTCCCCTCACCCCCCGCAGTTTCCAGCTACTGCCAATCCTTTTCTTATGTATTATGATAATCGATCAAGGTCAGCTTATGAGTGAAAATATGTGATACTCATTTATTTGTTTCTGTGATAGATCACTCAGTGTTATAGGCTCTAAATCCATTCAAGTTGCTGCAAAGTTCATAATTTGGTCCTTCTTTATGGCTGCATAATATTCTATCATGTATATGTACCCACATTTTTAAAAATTCAGCCCTTTATGGCACAGTTGGTTCCATGTTTTTGCTATTGTGAATAATGCTGTAATAAACATGTGTGTGCAGGTATCTTTTTCATAGAGTGATTTGAGTTCCTCCAGGTACATTCCCAGTAGGGGGATTGCGGAGTTATATGGAAGGTCGATTTTTAGATCCTTTGGGAATCACCACACTGTTTTCCACAGAGGTTGTACTAGTTTACCCTCCCACCAACAGTGTAGAAGTGTTCCCTTTTCCCCGCATCCTCTCCAGCATCTGTTGTTTTCTAAGTTGTTGATGATGGCCATCCTGACTAGAGTTAGGTGGTATCTCAGTGTGGTGTTAATTTGTATTTCTTTGATGACTAGTAAGGCTGAGCATTTTTTTCATGTATCTGTTGGCTGCTTGTATGTCTTCTTTTGAGAAGTGCCTATTTATATCTTTTGCCCACTTTGTAATGGGTTTGAGTTCCTTATAGATCCTAGATGTTAGGCCTTTGTCAGATATATAGTTGGCAAATATTTTTTCCCAGTCCGTGGGTTGTCTCCGTGCTCTCTTGATGGTTTCTCTGGGTTTGCAGAAGCTTGTTAGTTAGACGAGGTTCCATTTATCTATCGTATCTCTTATGGCACGGGCACTTGGGATTTTGACCAGGAATTGGTTGCCAGTTCCAATTTCCATAAGGGTGTCTCCTGCATTTTCTAAGTTTCTTATAGTTTGAGGTTTTACGGTTAGGTCTTTGATCCAATTAGAGTTGAGTTTTGTGTATGGTGATAGGTAGGGCTCTTGTTTTAATCTTCTACATTTAAGAGAAATTTATAACTTCAAATGCTCATGTTAGAAAGGAAGAAAGGCTTACAAATCAATAATTTAAGTTTCTTTTTTTAAGAAGGTAGAAAAAAAGATGAGCAAATTAATTTAAAAAAATAAGTAGAAGAAAGAAGGTGTCTGTAATCCCAGCACTTTGGGATGCCGAGGCAAGAGGATTGCCTGAGTTCAGGGGTTCAAGACCAGCCTGGGCAACTTGGTGATACCTCATCTCTGCAATAAATAAAAAAATTAGCTAAGCATGGTGGCACACACCTGTCGTTCCAGCTACTTGGAAGACTGAGGCGGAAGAATCACCTTAGCCCAGCAGGTCGAGGCTGTGGTGACTGTGAGTGTGCCACTGCACTCTAGCCTGGGCTATAGAGTGAGACTCTGACTCCAAAGGAAAAAAAGAAAGAAGGTAATAAATTAAGAGCAGAGATCAATGGACTAGAAGGCGAATAGCAGAGAAAACTAACAAAGCCAAAAGTTGGTTTAAAAAAAATCAACAACATTATTAAATCACTAGCAAGACTATTCAAGCAAAGAGAAAGAAAATGTAAATTACCAACATCAGGAAGGAAAGGAGATGCCACTCCAGATTCTACAGACCAAAAAGAATAATAAGGGAATAATATGAACAAGTCTATGCCAATAAATTCAACTTAGATGAAATTGACAATTTCTTGAAAATGCAATTTATCAAAACTGGCACAAGATGAAATAGAAAATATGAGTAGCCTCATACCTATCAACAGTATTAAATTTATTAACAAAAACTCCCTTACAAAGCAAACGTCAGAACAGCATAGTTTCACTGGTGAATTTTTTCAAAAAATTAAAGAAGTGATCATAATAATCTTTTATAAACTCTTTTTGAAACCAGGGGAGGAAAAAACATTTTCTGATTAATTTTATGAGGCCAAAATAGCCCTGACACCATAGCCAGGCAAAGATGTTATAGAAAAGTACAGATGAGTATCCCTCATAAACATAGATGCAAAATCCTTTTAAAATTAGCAAATCAAATCCAACTACGTGTGTGTATTTGTGTATATATACATATATGTGTGTATATATATCATACATACATGACACACATACATGCACGAATATATCATACATATATGACATATATACACATATATCATACACACACACACACACACACACACACACACATATATATATATATATATATCTCATAATATATGATGGCACTTGGGGCTTATCCCAGGAATGAAAAGTTGATTTAATGCTTAAAAATTAAATACCATATTGCCATGTGATTATTTCAATTGATGCATAAAGAGCATATGACAAAATTCAGTGTCCATTTATGATTTTTAAAAAGCAGTAATTTAGGAATTTTCTGTAAATGGCATCTACAGAAAACCTACAGCTAAAATAATATTTAATGGTAAAAAATGGAATGCTTTCCTCCTCAGATTAGGAACAAAACAGATCTATTGTCACCATCTTTATTCAACATTGCAGTAGAGATCCTAGCCAATGATTAAGGAAGAAAACTTAAAATTTGGTAAGAAAGTAGTAAACCTGCCTTTATTCACAAACAATTTGATTATTTACATAGCAAACTAACTCAGGAACTGAAACCAAACATGGTATGTTATCACTTACATGTGGGAGCTACAATGGCCACAGATGAAAATAATAGACACTGGAGACACTAAAAGAGGGGAGGCAGGGAGGAGAGTAAAGGTTCAGAAGTTACCTATCAGGTACAATGTTCACTATCTGGGAAACGGGCCACCCACCCTTCTGAAACCCAATCCCTAACAGTACCAATATGTCCTGGTAACAAACATGTACCTGTATCTCTTGAATCTAAAATTTTTTTTAAAATTAAATATATATTTTTTTATATATAAACATATTTATACATATATAAATAAATAAAATTCTAAGGAAGGAACCACAACCACCACCACCAGAACAGCAACAAAATGTACTAGTACTAATTAGTGAGTTTCACAATGCAAGGTCAATATATACTACAGAGCTATAAACTTATCATCCATAGAGTTGATCTTAAATGAGTCATAGTATTATGTTGGCCATATGAAATTTTGACCTACTCAAATAATAATGTATTGGGCTCAGCCTAAGGAGAAGTAAAATTTGAGTATTTAATTCCCACATGGCTAATACACACATACACAAAAACATACATAATTTCATAAGCAAATAATAACCAACCAACAGTTTATACTTCTCTCTTCAGACACTCATTAGACTGAAGAGAGCAAGTCATTGGCTTGTTTTATCTCTGTCCCAGCTTCTTTCAGCGTAATATTAATTAACACAAAAATGGTTCTAGGAAAAGACAGGTAAGGGAAGAGGAAGAGAAGATAAGCCTCTTTCGTTGCATAAAATGTGATTCATGTTGACTGAATGAGAATACTTGGAACAGAGTTCTGGAAAGATTATCACCGCAGAGGTCTCCTAGTTGGCTTGAGACATATGAACTATGAGACTTAATTTCTAAGGAATTGTATGTATTACATTGGTTAACCATTATTCCCAAGGAAGATCGGGTATCTGTGTAGAGTATTTATGTATATCAATATCTAATTTGTGACCTAAGTCAGATGAGTGATTTGTTTTTATTCTTTTTTTTTTTTAGATTTTTAAGCAGCTTTGTTGAGGTGCAATTGATATACAAAAATGCGCATATGTAATGTACATAATTTGATTAATTTGGACATATGCATACACTTATGAAACCGTCACCACAATCATGGTAATAATCATAGCTGTCACCTCGAAAATTTCCTCATGCCCATTTCTTTGTGTGTGTGTGGGTGTATGGTGAGAATACTTAACATGAGGCCTACCCTCTTAATAAATTTTTTAAGTGAACAATGTTAACTACAGGCACTATGTTGTACAGCAGATCTCTAGCACTTTTTCAACTTGCACAACTGAAATTTGATACCCATTGAATAACTCCTCCTCACTTTCCCCTTCCCCCACCCAGCCCTTGGCAAACACTATTCTACTCTCTGCTTCCAAGAATTTGAGACTTTACATACTTGAATGAGTGGAATCATCAGTACCTAAGTGATACTGGCTTGTATCACTTAGTATAATACCTCCAGGTTTATCCATGTTGTTGGATAGGTTCTTTCTTTTTTTTAAGTTGAATAACATTTCATTGTATGTATGCATCACATTCTTTATTATTAATCCATCAATAGACACTTATGTTGTTTCCATATCTTAGTTATTGGGAGAAATGCTGCAATGAACATGGTAGTGCTGATATCTCTTCAAGATCCTGATTTTGGGATATATACCCAGAAGGGGGATTGCTGGATTATTTGGCAGTTCTATTTTTAAGTTTTTGAGGAATCTTCCATACTGTTTTCCATAGTGGCTACATTCCTACCAATAGTACACAAGCATTCCAATTTCTCCACATCTTCACCAATACTTGTTTTATATATATATATTTTAAATAGCCATTCTAACAGATGTGAGGTCATGTATCATTGTGGTTTCGTTTTGCATTTCCCTGATTATTAGTGATGCTGATATATTTTCACATGTTGGTTGTTTTTATGTCTTCTTTGGAGAAACGTCTTTTCGAGTCCTTTGCTAAATCTAGTCATTTGTTTTTTTGCTACTGATTGTAGGAGCTCCTTATATATTTTGTATATTAACCCTGTTAATATCTGTTTCAATTTTTTTAAGAACATGATAGCCTTACTGGAGTTCTCCATTTCAGCCTATACATCTAGATATCGACATGAAGCTTTGAGACAGAGAGGCTTGTATTTTAAAAGATAAAAGGAATGGCATATAATCTGTTTAATTGAACTGAATAGGAAATTTATGGAGGCTGAGGAAAACAGTATATAAAATCTAAAAGAAAGTATCTGTAAAAGAGTAGATTGCTAAAGCTTTGTCAACCATTATCTTTTCATAAAGCAAGTTATATTTAGGAACCTAGATTTGTGGCCTTCTGGGTAGATTCTGGGTTTTTAGGTTGATGATTCTGTGAGTATTTCTTCAGCCAGATGGTTCTACAGGCTGGGTGCCATCTGACCAGGCAATGTTTAGTTAGATTATTTAAGTCCATGTTTATTAAAGCTTGCTCTTTCTGGCAAACATATTGTGCCTTTTTAAAAGTGTCTCCTTGGCAAAGTGCTGAGTTTTGGGCAGTGACTTTTTTAAAAAAAGTATATTACTATGACTGCCAAAGATGACTACTTACTCCTATACTCTAGAATGCCAAAGAATAGGGCTTACTTAGCTTTGCACCTCACAGTATACTCCTACCATAATTGCATTTGATTTTTAACCTGGCCCTTAATTTGGGGGTATTTGGAGCTATCTTTTGGAAAGATAATAATTAGTGATCTAGTAATTAATGACTGAAACCTAAATCCCCTCACTGACTTGGATTATCTTGGGAGAGAACCAGTAGCTTATGCTAAATAATTGGTAATCATGTCAGCACCCCATTTTCAGAAAGTGCTTCAGGAATGTCTAGAGTTTAAAAGACCTCCATAAGAATCATGAGAAAAGTCAGAAGCATTTGAGACAGAAATAAAGAAACCGAACTCCAGGTGCTTCTATGTAACCAACAAGGACATGTAGCTGCAAAATTTCATAATCCCAAAGCAGCTCTGATTCTTGACCCCTGGTAAGTGGTTGAAGTGAGGAGCCTGGAACCCTGCTTCCATTTCAGATTAAGGTTGCCCTCACAATATTCTTGTAGATTGCAGATGCTGATGACCTATACTTTTTGCATGTTGTACACGAAATTGAGCACAGATGTTCCTCAGTTGTCAGAAAAAGTAGAAAGGGCATATTCTTTCAGGGAGCTAAGAGTATTAGAGAAGCATTCAGAGAGCACAAAAGAATTTATAGTGATAAAAGATAATTTATGAAATTATAGCATCTTGATGGACTCATTGAATGAAGATATAGACTAATGCAATTTTTATATCTCCCAAAAGTCCATTGATTATCACCATGTAATATGCATTGTTTGCAAACTAACACAACTTTTGGAGATTTTTATAGAGAGTAGGAAAACTATCATTCCACATGCCATTAAATTCTTACTCTAAAACTGGATTCCTTTAGTGAGTTTCCTTCTCAGGCCTGGTATATTACCAAAGTGGAGAAACTGATACCAGCCAGGGGCCATTTGTAACAAGCGGAGCAGCTGTAACATGCCTGCAGAGCGACTTCACCATTCATTAAAGGAAATCCATGCATGATGTCTCTGGCCAGGTGCACATCCCCAGAGAAAGCAAACAACAGCAATGGGTTTTTTATGTTGTCAGGAAAATAATATGTGTGTCAGTTAAGCAAGTGCTAGGCTGTGGTTGCTCTGAAATCCCTTGAACTGAATGTTAGCTTATCTGACACCTACCTTGAACATGTGTTAGAAGCCACTCCTTTGTATTTTTAGAGAATTCTGCATATGGATTATGTTTAAAGGAATCTTAAACCTCTCCACTGAAGAAGATGTGCATCTCCACTGTGTTGTTTCAGGACACCCTCCATCAACATGGCATTGTTCCTTGCCAGTAATTCTTAACCATGATTTCCAAGTTTGGTCACCATGTTTATCAAATCATAAACATGGACTGGTAGAATCTAATTGTTAGTTACCCTCTGATTGAAACTTGATTTTGGAAAGCTTGGTAATTTTTTAAAATAATATTTTTCATAGATGTGAGAAACTTTCTGATATTTGTTAATTTGAATATGCTGTAGAGTCAATCTGAAGTTTGGGGTTGCCTAGGCAGTTTTTGTTTTTTGCTGCTGGTGATGGTATTTTGTTTTTAATGCTCTATTGGACATCTGGCCAAGATGTGTATATGTGGTAGTATTTGTCCTCTTCAATACTTAAGCACCTTATTAGCATTAACATTAAAACACAAGTTGGTGTTTTATAAATTAAAAACTAAGTTCACAAGTTTCGGTGTATAATGATATGATAAACATAAAAGTTAAGGGCATCAGCTCTGGAATCAGAGTTCCTGAGTCCATCTGCAGCTTCCTTTCTTACTGGATATGTCCTTGGGCAAGTTACATCATCTTTCTAATCTTTGGTTTCTTCATTGTTAAATGGGGGTATTAAGGGTTTCTATTTTATGTGTGTTGTAAAGATTAAATGAACAAAACCACTTAACACAGGGCCTGGCACACAGTAAATGTTCAATAAAATTTATCATTTTATCCTCAATTTCTCAACCAACTTATCTTCAACAAAGCCTCTACCACCAACCACTGGAGAGAGGAGAGCCTATTCAGGAAATGGTACTGGGAAAACTGGCTGACCACATGCAGAAGATTAAAACAAGATTCCTACCTATCACCATACACAAAAGTCAACTCTAAATGGATCAAAGATCTAATCATAAAACCTCAAATTATAAGAACGCTAGAAAATGCAGGAGGCACCCTTATGGAAATTGGAACTGGCAACCAGTTCCTGATCAAAACCCCAAGTACCCTTGCCATAAGAGATAACACAGACAAGTGGGACCTCATCAAAATGACAAACTTCTGCAAAGCCAGAGAAACCATCAAGAGAGCAGAGAGACAACCCATGGACTGGGAAAAAATATTTGCCAACTGTATATCTGACAAAGGCCTAACATCTAGGATCTATAAGGAACTCAAACGTGCCGAAAAGAACAAACAGCCCCATTACAAAGTGCGCAAAAGATATGAATAGACACTTCTCAAAAGAAAACATACAAACAGCCTTACTAATCATCAAAGAAATGCAAATTAAAACCACACTGAGATACCACCTAACTCTAGTCAGGATAGCCATCATCAATAACTCAGAAAACAACAGATGCTGGAGAGGATGCGGAGAAAAGGGAACACTTCTACACTGTTGGTGGGAGGGTAAACTAGTACAACCTCTGTGGAAAACAGTGTGGCGATTCCCAAAAGATCTAAAAATTGACCTTCCATATGACCCCACAATCCCCCTACTGGGAATGTACCTGGAGGAACTCAAATCACTCTATGAAAAAGATACCTGCACACACATGTTTATTGCAGCATTATTCACAATAGCAAAAACACGGAACCAACTGTGCTGCCCATTGGAAAAGGACTGGATTTTTTACAATGTGGTACATATACATGATAGAATACTATGCAGCCATAAAGAAGGACCAAATTATGAACTTCGCAGCAACTTGGATGGATTTAGATTCTATAATACTAAGTGATCTATCACAGAAACAAAGAACTATTACATGTTCTCATAAGTGGACTTTGAACAATTATCGTAATACTATAAGAAAAGGATTGGCAGTAGTGGGAATCTGCTGGGGGAGGGGAGAGCCACACTTCATTAACAAGGGTACCACTATAATAAACATTTGTATACCTAACCCTGAATTATACCCCACATCTTTAAAATAAAAAAATTTTTAAAAACCCTTTTATCATTTTTTTCTATTAATGTTTCACAGTCTTGAGAAATGGTGCCTGCCCGTGTAGTTAGTTCTCTCTTGTCTGGTTACTGCATTTATTTTAAGCAAGTATAAGAAAGTTAAGACACAAAATTGTCAGACTTCTCGCCAGGTACCTCCTTTTTTTTATAGAGACACCTTTTTCATTTTTAAGAAACCTGTATCCAGGCAGAGTTGAAGATGTGAGATTTAGGAAGTTAATTTTGTTATTTTATATGTCTTTTTAAAAGGTATATTACACAATGTGAAAACTCCACCAACTTCTCAAATCCCGCTTCTCTTAACATCTCTCCTGTATATTAATAGCAGCGAAGCAAGGAGAGAACCGAGACCATTTTCCTGTTCTTTGATTTAATCTGAACCTCTTGACCCTGATCCATAAAGCAGTATATTTCATCTTCTGCAGGAGCTGCTAATGAAAGTCAAGTGTTACAAGATATTGTTCTTATCACCAGGAAGGTTTATTAGTTGGTGCCTTCTTGGAGGGACACGGGATAATTGCACAAAACAGGATATTTATTTGATAAAATGCCTTGTAGGTCAGTTTCTATGAAATTTTTCTTCAAGAGGCCTGGGAATTTTCCAAAAAAAGAAAAATGTTTCAGGCATGAGAAGTAATTTTTGGTAGAAACTGACTTAAAGACCACCAGTTCTATTTGTGTTCTCTGTCCTTTGATTATTTAGAATGGTCTCTTGTGTTACAGGAGGAAGAGGGCAGGTAAAAAAACAAAGATAAAAACAGTCACTAAAGATGTGGCCACTAGACGATCACACAGAACTGTGTATACGTTTTCTGTATCTATAAACCCTCTTGGTGGGAAGGTTCTTCATCAGAGCTATTTTGTAGATTTTATAGTTTTATTTGGCATTTGTATCACAAATCTCGGTTTTAGCACCGTTAGAATTTTAAACAATTTTCTTTAGATTTTATCACCTGATATTTTGTCTTAATTATCAGTTACAAAATAACATGCTTGCTCATACTAATAAAAAAAATTCTTAACTTGAGGATAGTTTTGGGAAACACAAATATGAAAATGATGTTACATTAAGAGCAGTATTGAAATCTATAGTTATTTTGCATTTGATCTTGACTGCAACTCTCTAGTAATTTTTGTCCATTTATATAATTCTTATTCTAGATTATTATATAATTGAATATCAACTTGCATTCTGCTTGGGTCTTAGACTACAGAGTATGGGGACTTGGCTGTGATTTTGGGGTAGTCACTAGGAAGGTACTAGGCTCTTTCTCTGAAACCGTCAATGATAATTTCCTTTAGTCTACAGTAAAATAAGATTTGAAACTCAGTTTGTAAATACTGAATTATTAAAGGAAAATCAGTACTTTTCCTAATTGGTCAATCAAAACTTTTATGGATGCAAACTATTGAACTAGGCGAGTGATTCAAAGAATTACAAAACAAGTTTCTTACCTCAAAAAAATTTTCATCTAACTGGTGACACAAGTAAAAAAGCCAGACAGAGTCTTTGTAAATCAATGCCACCAATGTACTTTAAATTTTCAAATCCACTGACATGTTCCTAGTATTGTATTTTTTTTAAGCTGTCAATAGTGTTTGCTACCAGTGATTGCCCCTTATTCTAGGAATCTTAGTTAGTACTCCTCTTATTTTATGACTTCTGTGTTTCATAGAGAAAAACCACCAAGGTTCATATCTTGAACATTTAAGCATTTCCTATTCTCTTTGAAACTTTATGGTTTTTATCAAAATGCTTTTTAAATGTTACTTTATATGTTTTATATCTTTATATCAGACAATTTAAATAAATGGAAACTCTCATTGATCTGCAAGTAAATGTTCAGGACATGTATTGTATTAAGTTACACTACATGAAATAGCTATTTTTGCAGGTCAAAAATGACCAAATATTGGCGATTTCTTCTTTTTCTTTTATCTTTTACTTCACTTTTCTCCTATGTAGGAAATCCATCTTATGCTATATTCATCTTATGCTAGATGCAATTTGCCTCTAGATTTCTCATTACAGTTTAATGGAAGAAACAATAATTTTCAACTAAATTGTTATATTTTCCTCCTCAAGGCGTGGATATAATTTCTGTTATCATTAATATACGATTAATTGAAATCAGACTTAACATTTTCGTCTTCACCTAAAGGGTATTGAATAGTGAAAAATACAGGGAAATTCCTTTCCTTCTTTTGCTTTTCTTCAGTGTATAGTTTATTCCTGTCTGCAGAGCCAGGATTAGAAACAACTGTCGCCAAATTTCAAGGTCTTACTCTGAAGCAGGTTCATCTCGTTCCTTGGCAGGCACAGACAGTGCGTTATATGATGACTCTGTAATTACCCAGTTTTGGTAAACACGCATTATTTAGCCAATACAGCAAAATGGCTCCTTCAGAGCCATTACATTGCAGTTCATCAAGTAAATAGTGATTTAGCCATTTTCATGAAAAATGTGTGTTATTTTGTTGATAGCCTGTCAATCCACAGCATTCAGCTAATTCCCTATTCCTCCTTTATGAGTATTTTGGAACCTCTTTTAAAAAACCATTACTGTACTATGTGAAAACTGTACAGTGTTCTATTCCAATGTAAAAATCACTGAGTGTGATTGTTTTTATAGATATTTCTATTATGAACAGACTCTCAGTGTTAGAGATAACAGGACACAGCACTTCTTGAATTGTTTTGGTAGAAATAAAAATGGGAGCCGGGCTCGTGGCTCAGCCTGTAATCCCAGCGCTTTGGGAGGCTGAGGTGAGTGGATTGCCTGAGCCCGCGGGTTCGAGACCCACCTGGGCAACTTGGCGAGACCTCATCTCTACAATAAATCAAAAAAATTAGCTGGTCGTGACAGCGTGCGCCTGTAGTTCCAGCTCCTTGGAAGGCTGAGGCGGAAGGATCGCCGGAGCCCAGCAGGTGGAGGCTGCGGTGGCCGGGAGCGGCCACTGCACTCCAGCCTGTGTAACAGAGTGAGACTTCAACTCAAATAAATAAATAAATAAAAATGGTTTGCTTGTCTTCAAAGAATGGAAATAAACGGTTTTATAATGTTTAGGCCCTGGTGAAATGTTTATTTAATCATTTTAATTCATAATAATTTAATGACAGCATTAAGTTAAAACCCATTTAAGAAGTGCTGAAGTGTTATTGGTACAGTCTGAAAACAGGTATGCATTGGTAAGACTACGCTTCAACACTCATAGTACTTGTTTCACAAACAAAAGTGTCTCAAATTAAAATTAAGATGATGTCTTTACTTAACTTTCAAAAAGATTCATTTCTTTCAGGATAAAATTACAGTGAAGGCTTTTGGTATAGCCTCCTGAGAGAAAAAATGCCAAGAAATAGACTTCTAAACTCAAAGATAGAATTCCGTGGAGACAGCGGTGAGGAATCTGTGCTCATTTGTTTTTTGTAGTGATGCATCATGCAAGGATTTCTAACAAAGCAATGCATTGGGATGAGTTCCTACCCACTGTAGTGATTTTTTTTTTTCCTGAAAGACAAAAATAGCTGCGTTGCCACCCTGTGCTGCTGGTTCTTGATGGAAAATGTCATGCTGTTTCTTGCTTCTTTCCCTGGTAGCATGATACATATATTGAGTACAGGTATGACAATTTAAGTATGCTTAGCAAATCTCTAAATATACTTTATGTATTTATAAATAAATAAATTTATAGGCACAGGAGTGGGAAATTAGAATAGAATTGTATAAGGTCTTCAATATGCAATCCCACAAACCACATAAGACTCTTGTTGCATTTAATAACTCTGTGAAGACAGGGCAGAGAACAAAATCTCTATTGCTCTTTCCATATAAATTATCATTGGCGTATATCGCAGTGTGTCTTTTTTAAGCCTTAGAGAGAGGGTTCGCCTTAATACATTTACATCCCCAAGATAATCCTTTCAATTCATCTTGCCTAATTCATGTGTGATTCAATCAAGACAGTAAAGTGAGTTTGAAAACAAAGGTCATTTTTCCATGGTGATTTTCCATAACGCTTTGCTATGATAATGACCTCAAACACCACCTTTTCTCTCCAACTGCCTCTAAACTAACTTCCCTAAGAATTCTGAGATGGTAGTAAGATTTTCTATCTTGGATGACCACTTGTTTGATAATCAAAGATGTCTTCCAGGATTCTCTTGTTTGGTGACATATAAAGAGGCAAATTCCCTCACATTTCAGAGGCTTCCCTCTCCCCCCACCGCCCCCACCCCTACTCATGCAACTTTTTGGTTTTGTTTTTACATTTTCTTTCCTCACTTGAAGTGAAATATTCAAGGAGGAAGGCCAGAAGAAAACCTCTTCTGGGTTACTATTTGGTAATTCACTTCTGTGCTTTTTTTTTCTCAGAAACATCTGTGGTCTTTTGAGTTTTCCTGAGGACCCTTAGGAAAAAGAATTTCCTGAGCCTAACAGAAAAATCTAAAGATGAGGGAGAGGAGGAGGGAAAAATTGTTTTGCTTATGGAGCTTGGTATCAAAGGTGCCACCCTTAGCTTTAATGGACACTTCCTAACTTCGGAATTGTAAATAATGTCGTTTACAATATAATTATAAGAAATGAGGTTATCCTTCTGGATAGAAACGCAATAAAAAAGAATAGTGGTCTGTGCTCTCGGTTTGCCTTCGTGATTTCTCCATGCATGTCTTTTCCCTATTCTGCAGTGAACTTTTCAGCATTCATGTTCTCTCTCTTTCTCTCTCTCTGTCTCTGTCTCTAAAAAGTCTTCACTAAACAAAGCAGAGTGGAAGTGAATAGATATGGCTCCTATAAACTCTCCTGAGCCTCTTCCCTTTAGCCCTTCTTGCAGAGGGAATCCTCAAGTGTGAGGCTCATGGGTAGATCAAAGCCCTGAGCAAGGAGCCCATGTCCTCTCCTCAAAATCAGAGAACTCATAATGAAATAGAAACTATAGGTCTATATATTTTTTTCAAGGTGATATTATATGCATCAATGGCTACTTGGTTTTTTTCATGGAAAGTGTTTGAGATGGTGCTGACAAAAAAGAGGGGATATCACTAATACAAATTACTGTTTTTTTCAAATGTCTTCATGGTGATAAGCTAGCAAAGCTGGAAAGCAAACTAGGCTGTTGCATTCAAGGTTAAGCCAACTGAAGGAATTGGAATCAGTAAGGCAAGTCAATCAATTACAAATTGACTAAGCATTTCTAAACTGTAAAACACTGGGATATTGAGGAAGGAGGAATGCCATGATGCTGGTGATGAAGAGTTTTGTTCTTGTTTTTTTTTCTAGTCCGATGACTTTTTCAGGTTCTAAAAATAATATATACAAAATCAATCAAATGATACAGAAAAAGTATGAAGAAATTAAAAATTAGTAAAAATTGTACCACACATAGATAACAACTGTCAACATTTTGGTAAAAACATCTTTTTTTTTGCCTTCTTCTATGCCTAAATATATACAACAAAATTGACTTTAGAATATGCATTTCATTTTGACCACTTTTATTGTTTTGATAACAATGGCATGTTCACTGTTTACAATTTTCAATAATATGGTCAAGTTCAAAAAAAGAGAAATAAACACCCAGAAATAGTCAGTGCTGACATTTTGCTATTCTTTCCTTAGAATTATTTTTGTGTATATATGCACAAGTATAGATTGATTTGTGTAACTACATGAATGGGATCTGTTTATTTATTCAAAGTAAATAAGGTATGGATGCTTCTCACATCAGACATCAATTTTAATGTCTGTACTGTGCCTCAGTCTATGGATAAATTTTATTTTACCATTGCTTTGTTGATGGACATTCAAGTTGTTTACAGTTTTCACAGTGTGAAGTAAGCATCTTGTTCCATGAATCTTTGTTTGCTTATTCAAATTATTTCCTCAGGATACATTTTTAGAAGTGGAGTTTCTGGACCAAAGGACAGTGCCTGTTTTAAGGATATTTTATACCTAATGACAAACATATTTGTTTTAGTTGGTAAAACAACATTTTGTTTACCAGATAGACTTACACATTTTCACATGTTAATTAGCCATTTGTTTATTTTTATTGATATTTGTCTTATCCTTTTATTTGTATTTTTTGTGAATTGCCTATTATACTTTCTGATATGTCAAAGTTATTTATATAGTAGATAGCTCTGTATCTGTTGCATGTATTTCAAATACTTTTCCAGTTTGTAATTTGTATTAAAAACTGACTTAATGGTATTTCTACAGTTGACTGGCTCTTGATCTGAGACTTACTTGTATAAAAAAATGTACTAGACCAATTTAACAGGCAAGGAAGACTTTATTCAATACTATTTCAATAGGGCAGAGAAGTTGGACTCAATTCTACTGAAACGAAAGGCAGAGAGTTTTCAAGCATTAAGGGGTGCTAGCAGGAGGGTACAGGTGGACATTTCAGGGAAAGGGGAGGCTAGTTGATGTGCTTAGGCCATCTGTATTTGCTAATTGGCATTTATTGAAGTTATGTTCTTACCCTTCCACAACGACTAGGAGATAGGGACCCTATCTTTCTGGATGATTACATTTTAAAGTGTTGGTTCCTAAGTCTTGAGAAAGACACTCCAGGGTTGTAGAAGATTTACATCTTAATGGAGCAAAAATAATTTACAATAGCAAGTTTTTAAAAGTAAATGTTCTAAATTATGGACCTCGCAGCAACTTGGATGGATTTAGTCTATAATACTCCATGATTTATCTCAGAAACAAAGAACTGAGTACCACATGTTCTCACTCATAAGTGGACCCTGAACCTTTACCATAATACTATAAGAAAGGGATTGGCAGTAACTGGAAACTGCCAGGGGATGGGGGTACGTAACATTAATAAGGGTATCTGATCTCAAACCAAGCAAAGTGGGGACCAAAGGGAGGTCCAAAGTTTACCCATATGATGACTGCTTATATACCTAATCCTGAATTGTACCCCACATCTTTAAAATAAAATAACATTTTTAAAAAATAAAGATGCAAATGTTTTAAAAAGTAAATGTTCTAAGAAGGGTGGGAGGGGTTAGGGATGTACAGTGAGGAAGAAACCTGTCTGCAGTTTAATCAGGCTGATGGGAATGTTAAGACTGCTTGCTCACTCAGGGAATAGTAATACCATTCTCAGGAATAGGAAAGCTAGTCAAAGAGAGGGATGGAGTGAGATAGGGGGAAGATGAACTTTTCCACATGCCAGTTGAAGTACTTCTTAGGCAGACGCTGAGACTGGAATTGGTGTCATGTGTGTGCACATGATTGTTGAAGTGAAAGGAGCATGGAAGGAGGGAGGGGCATCCATCAGGCCATAGGTAGACCTATTGCTTGTCTCCTTAAAACTTTCTGCCAAGTAAAATTGTAGTAAATAAAGTGGGCAGCCAAAACATATGTTGCATTTGTCCTCACCTTATGAGAAATGAGGAGTATTGTCATTGGTCACTCAGAACTGGGATTCTGCTAGTCCCTACTTGAGTTACAACATCCTCACCTGCCACAAATTGTAACTGTCAAGAGTGCCTAGAGATAATTAATCTGTATTATGAGAGGAAGAAGAAGGGCCCTGAGTCATGCTGTCCTAGGTTCTAATCCCAGCTCTAATATTTATCAGTGCCCTGTAGACAAGTAATTTAACTTCCATGAGACTACATGTCCTCATCTGTAAAATGGGAATAGTAACTCTATTCAAGATTATTGGAATAATTCAGCAAGATCATGTATGCAAAGTATCTCACCCAAGTCTCTCACATAGAATGAACTCATTGAATGTTTGTTTCCTTCCCTACCATCTTACCTATCCAATCCATAAATGCCGTTCCACTGCTTTGAGTAAAAGACCTGAGAGGCATTATTGCCAAACTGTTTGATTCTTTAATTTCTATATTACACTTTTGTTCCTATACTATAAATCTAATTGAGAAAGTACAGATTGTATTTAGAAATCCTATTCTTTGTTTTCATGGTGCAGTCTGTAGTGTATGAATGAATGCTAAATGAGAAGGAAACGAAGTGTGGCTTTCTTCTTCCGTCTTGTCTTATTAGCTGTAATCAGTGAGCTGGCCTTCTTGTCGTGCCTCTGTCATTTTGCCTCAGAGCCTCCTCAGTGTTTTTCTTTTATAGTTTCATTTAATCTTGATGCACAAACTAAGTGTGGATTGCATTTGCTCACTTCGTCACCGATATCAACATTGACTTATAGGTAACCCTATTTGAAAAAAAAATGGATCATATGATTTAAAAATGCACATTAATTAGCATTTTACTTTTAATTAGCTATTGGTGATGAGACATTGTTAATTAAGTCACGAAATACTTATCTCAGGTCCACAATGTGCGAATTAGTTGATTCACAACTAATTGAAAAGTCTCTGATCTTAAAATACAGACAATGTATGTAAGGCAAGCACCTCAAAAAAAAAAAAAAGAAAGAAAGAAAAGAAAAACCAGAATCTAAAACTTGAGTCATTAAAAAAGAGGGACTTAGATTCTCAATTCTATATATTTAATAGTTATTTCTCTCAAACTGCTAAGAATTAGCAGCTCATGACTATGACAATGTTACTCCTTATAAGACTGTACAAATATTAACACTGTTTGTAAGAAAAATGTTTAAAAAGTCAGAGCAATCTTTATTTTCATAAATCATTGCATGTAATTTTGCAGTGGTAATTATTTTATGTTTTAAGTGTTCACAACGGAAATGTATTTAACTGAAGATTTGTTGGCCAGTGCAGCATCGTGCTGCTGCACCTGAGTACCCGGAGTACTCTTGTTTTATTATGTATTTGTCAATGTGATCGCTGAGTCAATTCTCAGTGAGTTGACTATTACAGCTCAGCTCTGCATATATAGATGAAATGTGTCTTGGGCAATTTTATGCACTCTGTAAATAATGAAAGAATCATGTAAACATACATAGACATTTAACTTTTAAGGTTGTATTATACAGTGTGATGCTTTGTGACCACAAGTTTGAAAATTATAACTAGATAGAGGATAGAGCTATTTGTTTATTTATGAAGAAAATAAGTTTATTTGTCTCATGACTCTGAGGCTGTACCAGAAACATGGCATTAGCATCTACATATGGTGAGGGCCTCAGGCTGCTTCTGTTCATAGTGGAAGGGGAAGGGAAGCTGGCACGTGCAGAGATCACATGGAGACAGAGGAAGCAAGAGAGAGAGGGGAGGTGCCAGGCTTTTTGGTAAACAACCAGTTCTCATGGGAACTAAGAGAGTGGAAACTTACTCCCAAGGGAGGATGTTAGTCTATTCATGAGAGATCCACCTCTATGACTCAAAGAGGATAGAGCTATTAATGAACTGCTCATCTTCAGAAAAGCTTTACATTTACCTATAAATTTGAAGGCTAAAAAGGGAAACGCATAGATAGAGGATTACTGATATATACCTTATAAAAAATGATATTTATGAAACTGTTACAATAAAGAGACACACTACATAAGTGAGATTAGCCAGTGGTTCCAAAAAACAGAAGCCTCCTCTTACTCACAGGGGATACTTTCCAAGACCTCCAGTGGATGACTGAAACTCGGAAAGTACTAAACCCTATATATACTATACATGAATTTCTTCTACTTTTTTCACAACTTCATGGGTGGAAGATTTGTTCTTACTGTAGATTTTTAGCAGTCTCTGTATATGATTCCTTTCTTTGCTTATTAAGTTGAGAACTTTTACCTTTTCACTTAAAGGAAGCACTTCATCACTTCTCCTTGGCATATTCAAATTGCCATCACAACTTTTGTGATTTGGGGCCATTAATTAAGTAAAGTAAAGACTACCTGCACCCAAGCACTGCAATATTGTGACATTTGATCTGATCACCCAGACTGCTACTAGGAGACTAACAAGCGGGGAGTGTCTACATCGCAGTTATGCTGGACAGAGGAATGACTCATAGTTCATTCTATATGAGGGACTTCGGCCAGGTACTTTGTATACATGATCTCACTGAATTATTCCAATAATCTTGAATAGTGCTACTATTCCCATTTTACAGATGAGGACACGTAGTCTCATGGAAGTTCAATTACTTGTCTACAGATAATCATGTTTGAGGCCTGAGATTTCATCACACTACGCAGAGTGGTGTGCAATTTAAAATGATACCTTGTTTATTTCTGGAATTTTCCATTTAATGTTTTTGGACCCCAGTTCACTACAAGTAACTGAAACCACAGAAAGCCAAATCGTGGCTAAGGAAGGACTACTGTACATCTCAATATGTAAACACTGATTAAGTTAGGATATGTTGCCAATGATCTGATTGAAAATGTACAATGGCTTTACATTTTAGCTTTTAATGCTTTAAGAGTTTTTTCAGCTTTTATGCCCAACTCATTTTTAACAGAGCTTTCTTTAAAAAACAACAACAACAACAACAACAAAACTTTGTGTGCTGTTATTGGCTGCTTTACCCTCAGCATTTCTATGCTCTTCTGGCTCCCAACACTCCCAAATTATATTTCTCACATCCTGTTATCAGCTGGCTTTTCATTAGATTCTGCTAATGAGAGACATTGTTGGAAGAATGGGAGGTCTAGTTTCTGGAGGATTTCCAACAGTGCAATAGTGGTAAAAAGCATTGTTCACCTTGGCCATGGAGGTGGGGAAGTGTCTGGGCAGCACAGATTTTAGCAGCAGGCTCTTGGACTACAGTTCACACAGCCAGACAGACAGCTAGAAACCTGCAGCACAGTGCCTTGGCCTCTGGGTAGTCCTCAGGGTAATAGCAGTTTTCTAAAGTTACTAATCTTTGAATGACTTTCCCTTGTTCTCTTTGGCTCTTTAAGCACTTCCACCACTTGTGTAAACAATTCCTCTATAAATTTTCTTCTTTTTGAAATATCTAGAGTGGTTCTCACTTTTTGATAAGTTTCTAATGCAATGTATTCAAGCCCACATTTAAGAGCCACTCATTACCTGCTAATGTGTTACAATCCCAGTAAGTTAATGTTCTTTGTGAATTTTACCTGAAGTAACCAATTCAAACCTAAAATGAAATTGTAGCTTTAGGCATTGGACCTTATTCTGACTCTTCTTCAGAAAAGTCATTGTAACAAGATGGAATGGCCAGAAATCTTAGTCTTAGAAGATCAAAATTCATAACGTGAACTACCACCATCAACCATCCAAAGGATATTTTATTTAATGTTCTGCTGTGCAGGTTGTGGAAGGCAGGTATTTATAAGGGCCCAAGTGTCTTTATGTCTAGCTATACCCCATGTTGTTTCTAGATGTATCACAAATATCCCAAGTAAAAGCCTGGAAAGCTGGCTGAAGGAGAAGGGTCTCTTAGTAACAGGCACTGGAGAAGAAATAAGTAGCTAGAGGGCTATATACTTGCTTTTTTGCTCCTAGATTGATAATGGGATCTAACATTTAAGCAAGTCATACTCATTTTTGTATATGATTTGCCAGGGCAGTATTAACCTTAATTTTAAAAAAGAATTCACCTTTATTGTTGGAACAGATCTGCAAATACTTGCATCAAAAATACTTTTACCCATCAACAATTTACATGTCTGAAAATTTACATCTCTTTAACTATTGGTGTCCAAAAACAATCAAACAAAAACTAATACTATTTGTCCATGTAGGTATGTTTCTGATTTCAGTCTTCAAACAATGTGATTTCTGGAGACCTCCTGGAGGCTAGAGAGTCATTTGAATTGAAGGGATGAACTGCAGAAGCTCATAATGTAAATGTGTTTTTAGGCAATACTTACATTTTTACCATTTCCCAGGAGAGCAGGAAATGCTCACAAGGGAAACCAGAGAAAAAATTAAGCAGTGTAATCATGCCTCAAACAACTGTATATATTATAATACTACTAAAAATATCTGGGTAAATTTGGAAAGAATTTACTCTTCCACTACTAAAAGGTAACCATTGTGTTTTCAAATTCTATAGAATCTAGTTCAACATCTTGTTGTCAGGCCTGATTCAGTCATTCCTCTGCCAATGTTTCTACCAGTTCTACCTGACTAAAGCAAACTGGCATTTATGTTGTTTTTTGTTGGGCCAGGACTTTACAGATAAATAGAACTGGGTGTTTGACCTAGCTATAATATTTGTCTACAGATTAAAAGTGATTTTAGCTGAGCTTGAAATCTGATGGTAATCAAATGAAACCATGTTAGGGAGCTCCATGTAGTCCAACAACATAATATTTGCCCCAAATCAGCATCTGCAGTAAGAGTTTTGGTTCTGATGTCCATTTTTTTCTTCCTCAAGAATCATATTTCTGACAGTTTCTTTTAGTTCTTTTTCCTGCCACAGCTATCTACCTCTTTTCAACGTGCTTGTCACTGCTAGGAATAAACTCATCCTAATGACTCTCTAATGGTCAACTCCCTTATTAACCTCAATTTCCCCTTAGTGTCACATTGGTGTCCCTATTTCCCAACATTATCTCTAAAACAAATGTTCTTTTATTCTTTCGCTTGCACCTATGAGGTTCAGTCATACCTAAGGTAAGTCATAAGACAGGACATAGTAACTTTAAGTTTGTTGTTCTCTGGTGGTGTCAATGAGATTCTGTGTAAAAAAAAAAATGGGAAGAGGGGCAGTTCTCGTCCTTTTGGTCTCACATGTTTGGTGTAATAGTCAAACAAGAGCAGGCAGGAGGCAGGATGAGGTAATAGAAAAGACCTAGGATTTAGGAGGGACAGAAAAGTTTAGTTTAATTCATATCTCAATAACATGGGGTCTCTGTGAATGTCAGTTCCTTCAACTGTAAAGCAGGGGTAATAATAATTTCTACCCATCTATGTCTGAAGAGTGTGTTGAAGAAGAAATGAGATACAGTTTATGAATGCAGTTTGTACACTGTAAAGTTCTGTGAAGTGCAGCTTATACAGACTTATCTCTGTTCAGGAAAAAGTGGCAAATTGACTCTGGGAGATTAATCCATTTTATAATCCCTGTATTAGATTGTGTTGCATGACAAACAAGCTATCTTCAGTTATTTGGCAAACTACATATAGATACATACTCAATTTAATATTTTGGAGGTTGATTTCTCCTCATCTAATCAAGAAGTTAGATACCTTTGGATAGGATTATATTTTGTATTAAACAGATTGAAAGCATGAATTGGCAATAATTGAGGATTTGCATCAAGCAAATTATCAATTTGGACACCAGTTCATTTGGTTTCTCTCTTTTCTCTTCTTCATCCTGCTCCTCTTCCTCTTTCTTCTCTTTCCAAATTGTTTTCCATGCCTTTCATTTATAGGCTGACTCATGAATTTCCATACTGTTCAGTGTTTTTGCCACCCCATAATATTAGCAGTATGGGTTAGGACTTTATCCAGCTATAAGAAATGATATATCTGCCAGACAAGATATACCTATAATCCCAGCACTTTGGGAGGCCAAGGTAAGAGGATTGCCTGAGCCCACGAGTTTGAGGCCAGCCTGGGCAACTTGGCGAGACCTCCTCTCTACAATAAATCAAAAAATTAGCTGAGTGTAGTGGCATATGCCTGTAGTTCCAATTACTTGGAAGGCTGAGGCAGAGGGATCGCCTGAGCATAGCGCAGGTCAAGGCTGCGGTGGCCGTGAATGTGCCACTGTACTCCAGCCTGGGCTACAGAGTGAGACTCTGACTCAAAAAGAAAGAGAGAGAGAGAGAGGGAGGAGAGAAAGAATATATCTGTCCATTCAGTGCACTCCACCTAACTAGCCATTTATTTATTTATTATAGTGTTGTGGGGTACAAATGAGGATTAATTGGATTAATTTTATAAGCACGCTGCCTGCGGGTGAAGTTTGGGTTTCTAACTGGCCTTAACTCCCCCTGGTAGTGAAGCAGGTATGCTTTGTGTTGTCATGTGCTTCCTCACCCCACTCCAGCTATTTTAAACAGAAAGATTTCATACACAAAATTAGATGCTTACAAAGTTACTGAAATGTATAGAGGGGCAGAAATCAGCTGGACCATTGATTTTAAGATCAAACTACCATAATGACAACCCAGAGGTCAGGAAGTGGCTACTACCCTTTCCTCCCCTGCTGCTTCAATTGGCTTGTACCCTTGAAGCCAGTGACTAGACACTGGAATATGGAATGCAGTTACTGAGGTCATAGCTGCCTATCTTGTCAGTCAAAACTCAGGTGAAGGTGTCTCACTGGCAGAATATTTATTGCATCCAGAATCCTAGCTGCTAGGGAGTATAGAAATGCAGTTTTTAACTTCCCATGTTCTATAAAAATGGAGTAAGAATGGGAGCAGTGCCAATAGCCAGAAGCTTCAGTTTAGGAGACTGGCTGGCTTATTTTGCTGGATCATTCTAAAGTTTTCAGAAATAAGGGAGAAAATAATGATTCGAGGAAAAAACACAAATAATGGTTTGGGGTATCATTTGTGCCCTTGTGAGTGAGAGCAAGGACGTGAAGATCTGTTGTCAGACTGGGAATTGTATAGGCATGTTTCAGCATGGTGCAGTTTCCATGGAGAATGACACATTTTCCAAAGTAGGAAGGACTTGTGCAAACATTTCCTACCTTTAACCGTTGAAGTGTTTCCTGGGGATGAGAGCTTTGATTCATTCAGCTCTGGTATCATTCATTCCATAGTAGGTTCCAATTTAACATGCTCACATCAAACCCTTGCCCTGTAGACATATGGATGGTTTGATCCAGCCCTTAGTCACTGGAGTAAATAAAGTGAGCACCGACAGCTTCAGAGCTCACTGATTTATTTCTGAAATGGCTGCTGAAAATTATTATAAGGACTTTCTAGAAACAGAAAAGCATTGTCATGAAGGGAACTAAAAATGACTTTTGTTCTATCCCCAGCTCATTGTTGGTGTGTTTTGTGTAAATGGGGCAAGGACAGGGTCTTAACCCTTTGCCATCTTTTGTGTAAATAACCCATGAAATAAGCATATCTCATGGTGTGACTTTAAAACACTGTGCAGCAGTACTCATTTTATGACTTCTTCCTGGTAGGCATTGGTTGGAAGTGGTGCCAAACTGGACTTTATTTTCTTATGTCTGTTTTCTTTTCCTCTTAGTAAAAGTTTTCTCTTAAAATAAATAGCCTATTAAACTATTCTTAATATTATTTACCAGGTTTAGCTGAATCATAAAACTTCATAAAACTCTTTTCAACAGATGGCCACATGACTGAGGTAGCTAACTAAAAATTTGCATTTCTCATCAGTTTTCCTGCTTACCCCACTTGGATTTAGCCCTTTGGGATCTCCAGGATTTATAGTGGATCCTCCTTTTAAGTCACCTTGAACAGTGATAGAACTCTGTTTCCTAATAAAAAACATTACATTTTGTTTCTGGTTTTCTAGAAGTCCATGAAAAGTGGTTATCTGAGAAACTTGAATCAACTTGAATTAATGTAGCTTTTGTGTATTTGTTGATTGGACAAAGTTGAAATTTCTTAACTTCCAGAGCATGAATGAAGAACAACTACCATTATAAATATGAGATAAATTATGTATTACGATCTATACCTAATCTGACATTCCCTCTGTGCACAATTATAGAAAAATGTAAGGAAGTGGGTGGTTGCGTTTGAAATGGCGCACTCTGAGAATGCCTAAATCCCAAGTAAGGTTGTTCTATGAAGTACAGGTATTTGAGGCACAGGTACTGCCTTGTGCCTTAATCTAAAAGGAAAAAACAGTTAATGATGAGAGGTTGTAGGATGAACCAGCTGACAGCGGAGAGAAGAAGACCATGGGTGTTGTTGAGGGTTCTTTTCTCTCTGTTCTTAGTATCTAGCCCCATATTTTCAAAAGCAAGAGAAAGGGGGAAAATGATCAGTTAAAGTGGCTGTGAGCCAAATTGGCTTTTATTGATAATTCCATCCCACTTCTCTCTTGTGGGATAATTCTGAATTTGAGAAAATGAGCTATTTCACAAGCAGAGGCTAATCCATATTCATCCTCTTATTTTTAATAACTGCTCATTTATTTTGAGCCTGTGTTTTGGACCCATTCATGTAACATACTGTGTGTAACAGGATTTTTAAAGCCTTTGTAATATCTCAATTCCAACTTAACTTGGCTAAGATAAAACAAGACCATAACCATCTCCATGCCTTGCCCAGGAACAGTACTAGCATGTTATATTTAACCAACATTTTGAGTGTTCACTCTGTACATGCACTAACAGCTCTGCAAATATTAACTCACTGGCTCTGATAACAACCCTATTGCTCCCTGTAGAACAGATGAGAAAACCAAGAGACAAAGAGGATAAGAAACTTGACCAAGGTCACACAGCTAGTGAGTGCCAAATAGAAATCTTAACCCAGGCATATTGGCCCCATAGTCCATGTTCTTAACCAGCCTGCAGCCCCAACATGAGAATAGTCTTTTCATTGACGCTTTCTCTTCATAGCAGTTTCTCTGGTTTTTCCATCTCTTTCCTTTCAATTTGACTCTCATTTTCATGATCTAGTTTCTGGAAGGGGAGCTTTTCTGTGCATTCTACAGATCACATGCAGGACATTGCCTTCCTTCCAGTTCCCAGCACAGCTCAACTCACAGAGAAGTTATTCCCACCCATTGCTTTGTTGAAGCTTTCTCAGTTTCGAGTGAGTTCAAGAACTGCCAGCTTTTCTTGGTCTATAAGAGGACATTTTCTTCCCCTAATCAAGGAATTCTCATGATTTTCTCGTTTACCATATTGCTAATGCATAGACAAGACAATTAGATATTATTTCCATAGGATGCATTTATTTGCTTTGGTATATTTTCTACATGTTTGCATTAATGATTTCTTAAACTCTAGAAGTTAAGAATTATACTTGCAATTCAGTTCAAAACACCTCATGAAATGTTCTTAATCAATATCTTTGATGGCAATGAAAATAGTTATTGACAATGACAATACTTGTCTTTTTCTCTTTCTCCCTCTCTTCCATCATTGTGACCATGTGCTTATAGTGTGTCAACCACAGTTCTGATATACATTATTTCATTTAAGCCTCATTAGCAATCTATTGTTACTCTCATGTTGCCCATGAGGAAACAGATGCTTAGGTAACTTTCCCGGCAATGTCAGAATTGAAAACCAGGACAATGACTTCAAAACCTGTGCTCTTGACAATTATTATGAATAACTTGTAGAAACGCTGGTGAATCTCAGATAAAATGTTCTCTATTCTAGTATGTGGCCTTGGGCAAGTTACATAACCACCCTGTGTTTGTTTTTCCTGGCTACATTTTATTTTAATTAATAGAACCAGAAAGCTGCATAATGTAATTTCATATTTAATATTTTCTGCTTGGATTTATCCCTTGACATTGAATTACATTAACAAATGTTCATAGATACCATGATTGAGAAATCTTACACTGAAGTTGAATCATTAACGCTTTGATCAAATATTTTAACTTAATAAAAATTTTCATTGCTCAAGGTTAGTATGTGCTATTTTCATTGCTATTGTTGACCTCATGCCACTGATGAATTTAATCTGTTTTTAAGAAGCAAAGATGAGATGTGGAAAGGAGCTGCATTTTTAGGAATCCAGCCTCACTTTCCACAAAATGAATTATATAAAGCACTGTTTCAAAAGCTGCATCATTCTATTTTTAATAACCTTTAAATACTACATGTACTTTGTAGAATATGTGAAAATATAGGTGAGCAAAAACAAAGAATAAAATGAAAACATCCCATTCTTACTGCCCAGAGATCACTACTGTAGACTTCTCAAGCACAGCTTTTCCAGGACCTTTTGCATGTATACATGTGCATGAGTATTTGCAAATGTTCATTTTTAATTAATCAAAATGTTATCCTATTATGTTCATTATTATGTAACTTGTTTTTTCAACCAATAATTTCTTTTTTGTTTAGTAAAATTCCGTTTCATCTAAAATCAAATTCATATTCATACTTCCCCAATTGACCCAAGTATTTTTCTGTATATTTGGCATATTCAAATCAGTATCATTATATTTGGTTCTTATCCCTTAAGTCTCTTTTAATTTGACCAGTTCTTTTTTTTAATGACACTGTCTTGCTTAAAAATGCAATTTCATTGTAAAATGGCATACTCCAATCCTTGATTGAGGATTTTGAACCTGATCAGAATAAAATTTGATGTGACATTACAGAAACCGCCTTCACTGGGCCCTCTGGGAGATTGATAACAAATATTAATGACCCTAATATTAGGGAGTCAAAATTTCAAATAACCCTAATTTTAATGAAATCAAGATTTTATTCTTTGTGCAAATAGAGGCAGTGAAATGGAGAACTGTTTTTAAACAAATGGCTCAAAATTGCAATAACATATTCTGTGAAATATAAATCCTCCCAACATACTGTCAATGGTGAGAAGAAATACCAGAATCGTAGGGAATAAATGCTTCTTTCACACATAAGTTTTATAGCCTGTTAAGTGCTTTCCTATTGGGTTTATGGTTGGTGTTTCTGAAGTTTTCTCTTAATGACAATAAAGACTTTCTTTACACAGATTCTTCCCAGTTGGAATTCTCAGAGAAACACTTTAATAGCCTATAGTTGTTGTTTTTTGTTGTTGTTGTTTGTGTGTGTGTGTGTCTGCTACAGAATGAATAGCAAATGAAAGGCAAATTACCTAACATTATAAAAGTTTTAATATAATTAACCCTGATTATTATAGTCCATTTCCCATCTCATAATTTTCCTTCACTATTTGCCAAGTAACCATGTATTTATTCGATGTTAAACTTTGTGCCTATGTGTCATGGTGGAAAAGTTGGGCTCTGGAGTCAGAACTCTCTGGCTTCAAGTGCCTTTTCTACGGTGTGACCTTGGTCAAGTTACATAACCACTCTGTACCTCCTTTTTCTTGGCTGTAAAATTAGAATAAAACAGTGTCTATCTCATGGGGTTGTTGTAGGAGTTAGATGAGACACCGTGCAAAGCATTTAGAATAGCGCCTAGAACATAGCAAGCACTAAATACATCTTAGAGTAAATTTGTTTTTAAAATTGAGTTTCACAAATGGCATCTGAAGTCCTGTTCTGAAAAATGTCCCTTGATATTTCCTCTTCACTAAGAGAAATAATAACAGTAAAAAGTAAAACATTTACTTGGGGAAAAGTAGTTATAAAGTTTTATGACCCATCTGTCCTCCTTCTCCCACCTAGGTGTGTGCACATGTGTGCACATGCACTTTGTTCTAGAAGTTTATTTTTATATACTCAGTGTGTATTATTTACCCACAAGCTCTCCACTCTCCCTTCAAACTTGCCACTATCATAAAGCCAGAAAATGTCCCAAGCCAGGGACACATGTGATCTACTCAACAGAGAATCTTGTAAAATGAATCCAGAGACCTCTTGCTTCACCATGGTACAAGTTCAAGTTCACCATAGTACAAAAAAATCATTCCAGCCCAGTTTATTTCATCCTCTACCTTCGGAAGGCCCAGATATGTCATCTGTGAACAATTAGAATTCGATGTACTTCTAAAGTCTTTCAAATATAGTGTATGTGGGAATCCAGCTCAATTCAGTTGGACAAATATTTGAGTGAGTATTATTAAAGGACATTACAGTAGGCCTAAGGTGAATAAGATTAAGAAAGGGTCTTGACCTCACTGGCACTGTGGCTCCAGAATAGGGAATGTAAATGCCAGCATGAAATAAATGCTGAAAAGGCAGAAGAAGACATTAAGGGGAGACTTTATTTTCTGCTGCAGAGAGAGAAGATAGGTTGTTCTTAATGGAGAACATGAAGGAAGCACATTCCAAGAGAAAATGAAGGAAATAAAAGCACAGGGGTATAAAGCTAGTGTACGGAATGACTGATGCACTGGTTATTGAGAAAAAAAGACTGCAAACACAGAATCCTTGCAAAGAAGCTTATACGTTATGTTTTAGGCCATGGGAGCCATTGCAGTTTATTAGGATAAAGCGAAACAAAATATAATTCATTTAACAATAATCTTCTCTGGAAATTCTTCTTTATATATAAAACATCCCTGTAAGCTATAAATCTACTATCATGAAGTTCTCAGTACAGGTGGCAAAACCATTGTTTCTAATAATATCTAAATATTATTTCACAGTTTTTATTCTCTCATCAATAGGCACTTATTGGTATTCAAAAAGATGTGACTCATTATTATCAAAGAAAAACCACTGAATATTTTTTGCTAGTCATTCCTTACCTCTATCCTGATGGTTTTAATCTTTTAACTCAACCAGAATTCCTCAGTATATTACTTAAACATTCTGGTTCTTTGGTATATTAAAAATCATGTCTCACAAAAGCAGAAAGGTAGTGGCCAGGGGCTGGGAAGGAGGTAATGGGAGTTGCTGTTCAATGGCTATAGAGTTTCATACTTACAAGATGAAAATGTCAGGAGAGATGTAGCACAACAATGTGAATATACTTAACACTACTGAGCTATACACTTAAAATGGTTAAGATGGTAAATATTTTTAACCATAATTAAAAATTAAGAAAAATCTTATTTACCAGGAAGGACTCTGTTGTCAAGTATATTTGTGAAACACTCATGCTTATAATTTCATGTTGGTGACTCACAGTTCACAAAGGTCCTGAGAAGTCCTGAAATAAAGAAAATCATGTAAGTATTTAGAGCTGAATTTCCCAACATAGTAGCAACAAATTCAGACACACTAGTTCTTCTCAAAACAATTTTAAGAAATGCTTGTCTAGACCCTTGACTAGAAAATAGTGAATGATCTTTCTATTCTTTCTTGAAGGAAATAACATGAAATTCACCAAGTCTTTTTTTTTTTTTTTTTGCTAGCAATTGTTTAGCCTCTTAATTTTGAGAAAAACTCTTAACAGATATTGTCACAGGCTTTAATCTATTTCAGAAATAATTATTCTTCTTGTCTGTGTGTTGAATGCCTTCAATCTATACTTACAGAGTTTAGAGAAACTGGAGTGGTAACATTTGTTTATTATTGAAAGCACTTATTAGATGTTGTATCGAGCATTTTTTCATTGAAAGACATCTAGCAACCTCCATCTAAAACGGACACATTCAAAAGAGCCTCTTTGTCAGTGATCATTACAGAAAAACAAACACAAAATCCCACCAAAGGCTTTCTGACTTGGGAGATACCACGCAAGAGATGTAAAATGGCAAAATAATGTGACAGAGCTCTTCTTGTAAAAGGATGGGGAAACTAGATTTCAGATGATGTAGATTGTTGATACTGTTCTGTTGTTGTCCCTTTAGTATATAAGACCCAAATTTTGGAGGAAATGGGAGTGTAGAAATGATTCCTACTGGAATGATAGTTCCAAAGAATCAATGCTCTTTAGCCTCCTTTCGTTTTAATGCTAAATTTTTAAAAAAAGAAAACATTTTCTAGAAATTTTCACTAAAACTGTCTTATTACATAAGTTAGAAACAACTATACTCCATAGCAGCACACATCTGAGGCAATATTAACTATCTTAAGGCAGTAAAGAGATCATTTGATAAATTACTGTTGATCTGTGTTGGGCATTTCATTTTGATATCATTCTCTACAGGACATAATTCATTATAGGCAGTATCACTCAGTTATTCACTCATTCAGTAAAAATTTACCAAGTGTTTGCCACATTCCAGATACTATGCTGGGCAATGGACATAAGGTGGTGAGCAAATCCAATGTGGTCTCTGTTCTTATGCAGTCTACTGTTAGGAGGAGATAATCATTAATCAGACAATCACATGAATAAGTGGATGATGATAGGCATTGTAATGTGTTTTAAAGAAAGGAATGGCCAAGTGCAGGGGCTCACCCATGTACTGTAATCCAAGGGCTTTGGGAGGTTGAGGCAGGAGGATCACTTGAGCCCTGGAGTTCGAGGCTGCAGTTAGCTATGATCGCATCACTGCACTCCAGCCTGGGTGACAGAGGAAGACCCTGTCTCTAAAAATGAAAATAAATAAATAATAAATAAATAAATGTAGTTTTACAAAAGCATTAACAAAGAAACTTGATAGGGCTTAACTGAGGAAGTAACGCCTAACTGAGGTCTGAAGGATGAGTAAGCATTCACCAGATGAGGATAGGGAGAGAAAGACTAGCTAGATATGTGAACAACTTATGAAAAGTACTAGGGCTTGGTCCATGTTGAAGCCCATTCCATGGAGACTAACTGCTGAAATCTCTAAAGTACGCTCTACATTTTGCACGGAGAAAAGATTGGAAGAATAAACAGCAACAACAAAAAGTTAAATGTGAATACTTTGTGTTTTCTTGTACAGTTCTGTTATTATCCTTACTTTTCATAGTGAAGATGTCATATTTTTTTTTTATTATGTTATTGTGGGGTACAGTTAGGGGTTAGGCATACAAAAATATTTCGTTCAGGTACCCTTGTTGATAAGAGGTGTCTCCCCATCCTCAGATAGATACCCACCACCATTAATCCCATCCCCCTCA
>CAUYQG010299814.1:0-27330 GCA_963574415.1 Tarsius wallacei
GGAAGGCTGAGGCGGAAGGATCGCCGGAGCCCAGCAGGTCGAGGCTGCGGTGGCTGGGAGCGGCCACTGCACTCCAGTCTGGGCGACAGAGTGAGACTCCAACTCAAAAAAAAAAAAACAAAAAAAATATTAACTGCATACACACACACACACACACACACACACACACACGTGTGTATGTTCATTAGAATTATAAATCTAAGACAGAGATTGAAAATCATTTAATGCTGTGATTTTAATGTTTTTATTAGCAGTAAGACCCTTTTGTCAATACATGAAAATACCCCAATGTAAGGGTTCTCTGGTCCAATCAAAAGGTGAGGTTAGAAAACCCATTTTCCCCCCACCACATACACACACACACACAACACACACACACACACACACACACACACACGCACTGTACCAAGGCTGGCATGGACCACACTTTCTACCCTAAGTACTCTTCTCATCGCATAGAAAAATGCTCCATCTCTTTGAAAAAGGTTTAACCATTAGTCAAATTCAATTTCCTCCTGTGGCAACAGAATAAAGAGATTCAGAAAATGAGGATGTTTGCCTGATATTTATGGAATATCCACAGAAGAATAGCTACTATTTATTGAACACTAACTATATGTACTTCAGGTACCACATGGAGCAGTTTACCTACATTGCCCTAATTTTTTCAACAGCTCCATGAATTAGGTATTATTCTCTCTCTCCCTCTCTCTCTCTCTCTCTCTCTCTCTCTCTCTCTCTCTCTCTCCCCCTCCCTCTCTCTTCCTCCCCCCACCCCCCCCACACACACTCAGATTAAATAACTAGGCCAAGAACCCAGAGGCAGTAAGTGCAGAAGCACATTTAAACTGGGTTTATAGAATCCCAAAGCCTCAACTCTATTGATAATACATATTATATATTATGTTCGGTTGCCGTGGTATCTCAATTCCCCATTTCATTGACTCACATTCTGCTTTCATATTGTTCCAGAGGCCCTAACTGACAGGCTTCTTTTCATCTGAGAATATGAAAGTCCATCTCTGACTTATAAACGGATCAGTCACCTTTTTAATAGGTCCAATGTCCCAGCAAAGGATTGAAGCTGTGTCTACACTGTCAGTACTGCTGGCATCAACTCCACCAGCCTATGTTAACCGTGTTGCTCAGCCTTTCTTAAATGTTTGTTTGTGGAGAAAATAAAGCAACTAGAAGGTTGTGTGAAGTCTTTGGTGCTCTGAAGACCATTTTGGCGCTGTTTCAAAGAACACCTCACTCTCTAAAAAGCTGACATCATGGTCCCCTGATTGCAGAGAGCACTTCTGTGATCAGCTTCTCAATGAGCAGCCCTGGCAGTCCTAGAGACAGAGGCGCCGCATCAGTTTTTGTGGGTGCTGCCTTTCCACAAACCTCAATAAATTAGACATTTGCTGTCACACTTACAACTCACTACTGGATCATAGAAACCAACATAAGCATGTGTGGTATAAAACAAGAGAGCTACTTGATACTGGAGTTTTCGAGTAAATCAGCAATACTTTTGGCAAGAGGGCAGTATGTTTCCTAGATTCTGTATGTGTTATGACTCCTTCAAGCATCAGTGAGTGCATGACAACTAAACATTGCATTCATTTGCTTGTTAGGCACTTCTTATGTGCCAGGCAATGAGCTAGAAACTGAATACTAATTTATTAAAATTTTTTAAATCTCTATTACTTGAGTGTTTACCAAGGTCCAGGTACTGCGCTAAATGTTTTGCATACATGACCTCATGTAGCGTTCAAGATGGTAAGCTTGATGCTGTTATTAATCCTGATTTACAGATGAGACAGAGTCATCATATTAAGTAATTTGCTCCAAATACTATAGTTTTTTAGTCATGCAGCTAAATTAGAAATTTCTAATCATAATTGATTTGGGGGTGTTTATTGAATGACCCCAATGATGTTTGACCTCATAGTGATGTTCAGTGGTGTTTAGAAAATGACCTTAATGACATAGACATCCACAAGTTTTTTTTTTTATTATACACATAGAGATTTTGACCTTCATGAACCTTACAGCCTAATTGTATAGACCAATAGTTCTCAATTTGAGGAAATTTTGCCTCAAGGGGACATTCATCAATGTCTGAAGACAATTTTTATTTTCGTGACGGGAGAAACTATTTGTATCTAGTAGGTAGAGTCCAGAGATGCTATGAAACATACTACAATACAAAGAACATCCCCCTTAGCAAAGAATTGTTTGGCCCAAAATGTTAATACGTAGAGCCAATGTTGGAAAACACTGGTACAGATAAGACAACCAATAGAAAGATATAATCAATCAATAACAAACAATTTAAATTACGTAAAGGCTGTAAGGGAACAAAGAAGAGGTTGGATTCTGGAGAAAGTTCAAAGAGGAAAGTTTTGGAGCTGAAATTCAAGCTTTTCTGTTGGACAAACCTGCATTTAACCTCAAGTCTGCCCTTAACTAATCATACAACTTTGATCAAATCTCAGCACTTTCATCTTTAATTGGAAATAAAAAATGCTAAACTCGTGGGAATATTATAACAATTGAGATGATGTATAAAATGTCCCCACCACCCTTAAAGCCATTCTGGAAAGAAGGGTTTTCTTTTCTTAAGCTACAGATCATGACAAAGTGACTGAAACCATTGGACCAGGTTGAGTATGATGTGATAATATCAAATATCTTAATGACTTAACAAGTTACCACACAGTCTCAAGCTGACTGCTGCACCAATTATTATATTCTTGGACAAGCCCAGAGTAGAACTTAAGTCTTCTGCTGTCCCACCAGTCACCACCTCTCTACTTTGGACCACCACACAGTCCCTAAGCATTCAAGTCCACTTATCTTACCCTTGATCTAAAGAATGGAGTACCGTGCCGGCCATTTTAAAGTGCACACTGAAGGCCTGAACATTTTTCATGGAGACAGCACCTACCTGGCCTTCCCTTCCTAGCCATTCCATCCCAGTCCATCATGCTTTCAATCTGCTTTTCTGCAATACAGGAGTCAAACAGGGGGAAGGTCTGTATCTTCAGAGAACCCAACATGGTGACCCTGCAGCCAACCAAGGACAAGTACAGAACTTTCCAGGCAGATTCAGGCTCGTGTCAGTCTGAATCCCAAGGTTGGGTCAATTGGTTTTGCAACTGAGAATGAAATCAGTCTCCCTGAAGGATTAGTGAAAGGTCACGTGGTAGTATACTAGGCCACGGTAGGCCCAACAGGCCAGCGGTAATGTTTCTTTTCCTGAAAACCTTGATTTTTTTTTTGTTTGTTTTGTTTTTTGAGTTGGAGTCTCACTCTGTCACCCAGACTGGAGTGCAGTGGCCGCTCCTGGCCACCGCAGCCTCAACCTGCTGGGCTCCGGTGATCCTTCCGCCTCAGCCTTCCAAGTAGCTGGAACTACAGGCGTGCGCTACCACGCCGGCTAATTTTTTATTTATTGTAGAGATGACGTCTCGCCAAGTTGCCCAGGCGGGTCTCGAACCCGCGGGCTCAGGCAATCCACTCACCTCAGCCTCCCAAAGCGCGGGATTACAGGCTGAGCCACTGAGCCCAGCTCTGAAAACCTTGAAATAGTCCCACTTTCCCAAAGAAAGGGAGCTGGAATGCCTGGGAATTGATCGTGGGGAATTTTTGGAAGAGTCCCCTTTGGCAAGTCAACTTGGTCAGAGATGGTGCTACCCACCCGCAGGAGGGCCTGGCTTCCTCTAAATTCTACACTAGACCTTCTGCCATCAGCACAGAGCCTGCCCTGGCTGGGCTGCACACCTGGGCCCTACTCCACTGCCTGGCTTAGGGCAGCTTAGGGCCCTTTTCATAAAACGCTGAAAGTTCACATTTCTCTGTGCTGTCATATCAAAAGCAGAATTTCCCTCCAATTCCATTGACAAGGGAAGCTTCCTGCACTGGTGGAGGGACTGACACAGCCCTGCTCCCTCACTCGCTGCAGAGAGAACAGTCAAATCAGACATGCAAGTTTCACCCCAGGACCCACAGTACACTGGATGAGTGTGGCCACGTGACAGCTGAGTGCGTCATTCTCTGTGGAATACAGACAGAAAATTCTACCTACCTCAGGGGCTTGCGGTGGAGAAGAAATAAAGTGAAATAATGTGCATAAAGTTCCTTGGTCAGGGCCTGGCACTCTGAAGGAGCTCAATAAAGAGCTATTGTAGCTGCTGTTGCTGTGACTATGACTGTGGTGGTTTCACTTCCCCATCTGTACAAGTGCATAGGCATTCGTTCATTCAGCACTGAACTAGGCCCCGGGATAGAGCAGTGAACAAGATAGACAAGGTTGTTGCTATCGTGGAACTTACTTCCAAAGGTAGAGACACAGACACCATTAGGTGAAGAAATGAATGAGCAGGATAATTTCAGATGGCAAGAGACACTATGAAGAAAAGCATGACCATGTATTGGAGGATGGTTGGTTGGGAATGGTGTGTGTGTGACTGTAAATCTTATGATCAGAACAGCTTACATGAGAAAACTACATTTGTGCTAAAAACTGAACAAGGCGTCAGCCCAGGAAAGAATTGGAGCAGGGGCCGCAGGCAGAGGAAACAGCAAATGCAAAGTTCCTGAAGCGAAAACGCACTCGAGGTGCTCCAGGAAGAGAGAGGCCAGGGTGCCTGCTGCACCTTAGACAGAAGGAAATGAGGTGGCGGGGGAGAGACATCAGAGGGTGGGAGGGGCCAACCGTGTGGGCTTGTGGCCATGGTAGAGGATTTGGACTTATTCACAGTGCACTGGACAGTCAGGGTAGGTTTTCAGCAAGAAGTCATGAGTTATAATTCATAGTTTTAAAAGATAATCTGAATTTCAGACACCCCATAAGCAGGCACAGGAGAGGGCCAGGGGTGCCACTAGACACAGGAGTCCTGGGTGGGTCAAGGGGGCTGGACCACGTCAGGTGTTTCCATCTCTGCAGTGTTATGGGGGATATATGAGAATCTAAGTGCACATAGGACACTTCCTGGCAGAGAGTAGATGCTCTAAATACATTAATTCTCTTCTTCCCACTCAGCACTAGAGCAGAGATCTCTATTTCCGCAAAGGCAAGTATGACGCCTGGATCTGAGAACACCAGAAACTCAATGCCTCACCATCGAGTGTTGATACAGCAACATTGTAATAAGGCCCAGCCGGGTGATTTCAGCCTGGTACGTATTGCTCCATGCTCCATCCTGTTAAAACTCCAAAAACTATTATGCTTGAATATTGTAAACTCATTTTTAAAAGTAGCACAGGGACCATAATGTGTGTTGCATTCACAATCAAGAATCACCATTCTCCTCTAGTCCAAAGAGAAGATTAAAATATTTCCAATTTAAAACTATCCCAGATTTGTCTTTCAATTAATGCTGTAGGCGCCATCCAGCTGTCCCAAATTCAAGCAGCTCGCATTGCTATTGGCTGGCACTACTATGGGCTCTATTATAAAGGGATGGTTGTAAAATAAGTGTAAGAAAAACAATGTTACTTTTAATTCAGATGAGGAACAAGAAGTGCAATTGGTGCCTGGAGCAGTGGCTCATACCTGTAATTCCAAAATTTGGGGAGGCCAAGACAAGAAGCTTTCCTGAGCCCAGGAGTTCAAGACCAACCTGGGCAACATGGCGAGACCTTGCCTCTATAATAAATAAATAAAAAATTAGCAGAGCGCTATGGCACACACCTATAGTCCCAGCTACTTGGGAGGCTGAGGCGGAAGGATTGCCTGAGGCTAGCAGGTCAAGGCTGTGGTAGCCGTGATCATGCCACTCCAACTCAGGTGACAGAGTGAGACTTCAACTAAAAAAAAAAAAGTGCATTTGATGCTAGATTGCTCTGGATGAAAGTGTCACAGTGAGCCAGGAAGCAAAAAGCAGGTAAGACTCCAGACACTGAAGAAAAATTTCCTGAGTGTGGACCCAGCCTTCGCTCACTTATTCTCAGGTGTGTGTGACCTGGGGGGGCATCTCTTAACCTCTCTAAAGACCAGTTTCCTCATTTGTGGAATATGAAAAATAATTCTTCTTTCATCAGATTGTGGCAAAGATTACACATAATCATTTGTTGAGAGTGTTTAGCATGGCACTGGCATGACGTTTCGAGGTGTATCAGTTATCTTCATCATCCTCCAGTACCCAGAAACTCCATGAAGGAAATTGGAATTACTTATTCTGGAATGGAGAAGGCTTAGTGCATACTTTAGATTTTTATGATGAAAAAATGCCACAATGTATTGAGTCCTCAGGGGCTGGGTGATGTGCCAAGGGTTTATGTTAGAAAAGAAAAAAAGCAGCCCCACATTCAGAAGTAGGCCGGGTGCCCACTACAGGCCTTATGATTCTCCTCATTGGAGACCACTTCACAGAACACCAGACTCAGACAAGAGTGCTCTGAGATCATGATAAAATAAGGCAAAGCAAAGCCATCTGTAACATCATGTAAGCACAGACAAAAGCAAAGTCAAGGACCCCCCTAAAAATGCCAAACACCACTTTCTCTCCCCAAATGAATGACCGCTGCTTTGTTTGCCAATTTCAGCCTTATGCCCCTGCCTGGCTCCACTCCCTGTAGATAAGATTTGCTGAGCTACAGAGTTATAGAGTCGCCTCTGCTTTCTGAATACACCTAATCTAGAGAAAACCCATCCCCAAATCTCCCACCCAAAGCCCAAATTTCACAATAGGTCACCCTCCCGTGGAGACACCCTGTCGTGGCCCATAGTATACAATCTTCCTTGCTGTGGCAAGGATAGACTCAACTTGTTTTACTAGAGGTGTTTACTCTGTGACCTGTGGCTGAAGAGCATTGAAACATCTCATTTAACCTTTAAACAACCCCATGAAAGCATGGAATATTACCTCTATTTAACAGCAGAAGAAACTGAGTTTCAGGGCTATTAAGAAACTTGCCCAAAATCCTTCACACAGTGAGTGACAGAAGACAGAAACCTGGCCTCCTCAATGCCATCATTTCATTCTGGCCTTAAAGGGAGTTCATACATACCCTTGGCAGGGTCTAACTGACCACAGGGCAAGAAAAAATATGCAGAAGCAACAGGATGGGCTAGATGATGGAAGGAGGGGGACTTCTTAACAGGAAGGAAGTAGTGTGAGTTTTGGAAAGGGAACTAAATTTCCTACTTATAAAAGATTCTTTTCTTAATTAGAATAAATTAAAATAATATTTAAAGAAGGTAAAAAGAGAGAGACATTTTGACTTTGAAAAAAGTCGAGCAAGCTGGACTCGGTGGCTCTGTGCTTTGGGAGGCTGAGGTGAGTGGATTGCCTGAGCCTGCGGGTTCGAGACCTGCCTGGGCAACTTGGCGAGACTTCATCTCTACAATAAATCAAAAAATTAGCCAGGCGTGGTAGTGCCTGCTACTTCCAGCTACTTGGAAGGCTGAGGCAGAAGGATCGCCGGAGCCCAGCAGGTCGAGGCTGCGGTGGCCAGGAGCGGCCACCGCACTCCAGTCTGGGCAACAGAGTGAGACTCCAACTCAAAAAAAAAAAAAAAGTCGAGCAACTTAGCAGGACAAGTTGGAAGATCAAGGGGCAGTTCCCACCCCCTTAAACCCTCTTCTTCTGTCATGTGACTCAGAGATGGTAGTCTATGGCTGAATGGTACCAATGTTCGTGGTGATGATACAGGAGTCCTTGTGGGTAATAATGAGTGTTAGGAAAGGGGCTGAATTCCCCATCCATGAAAGATTATTCTTTTCATATCTTAATTAATCAAGAAAAAAATAATCCTTCACGGGTGGGGAATTCAGTTCCCTTCCTAATACTCACTACCTCCTTCCTGTTAAGAAGACCCCATCCCTCCTGCCGTCTGTACTATCCTGTTGATTCTTGACAGGTTCTCTTGCTCTGTGGTCAGTTGGACCCTGCCCAAGTTACATATGACCACCCTTTAAGGCCAGAATGAAATGGTGGCATCGATAAGCCTAGGTTTTTGTCTTTCGTCATTCACTTTGTGAAGGATCTTGGGCAAGTTTCTTAATCCCAAATTTCTAAATTCCAAGCATTTGTTCAGATGAATAAGAAAGCGTGGTTTTTCTTTCTATATTTCAAATCTATCTTAGTAATTAGTTAATATATGATTTGGTTTTATTATTTTCCAGGCAGAAAGAGGATAACTGGCAAGTGAGCACTTAAGGGGGAAAAGAGCTTTCACAATTTAAAAATAAAATCTAGCAGTTTGCATGTTTAGCACCTTTCATGCAAGAATCTGAGCATTTTATAAAAATGAATTACTCCCTATTCCCCTTCTCCACCACTCATGAAGAAGCTTTATTTTACAAGTGCAAGAAAAGACTCGTGACCATCCCTGAGAGGCCAGAGCCCTGGTGGAAAGAAGGGCTTGGGTCTGCCTTTTGCATGGGTGCTCACCCACACACATTAGCCAGTTCCCAGAGAAGCACACCCTACCTTTCAAGCCCTCTCTCTCTCCTCTCCCTGTGCCCCTAAAGGGTCACTTTAAACCTTCTGTCCCTATCCTCTGGGGCCCCACAGCTTCTTTCCCTCTACTCAGGAAATCAGTCCTTCCATTTTATCTGGATTCCTTTGAATAGCCCAGGGAACTTGAGAGGAAGGACAGGGGGAAGGGAAGAGGGGGACTTTGAAAACATGTCCTTGCACCTACAGGTTTATCAGACCCTCCCCAGCCATAGGAGTGGCATCTTAACTATGCTAACCTGGAATTCACTTGCATGTTCAACAAAAACTACTGAGTACAGAGTTATCTAGGCCATGCTGTTTCAGGGGACACAACCATGAACAAAATGGAGGTGAAACCCCACCCTCATGGGGTGGACATTCTAATGAGAGGAAGTCAATAAGCAAAACGCAGAAAGCAAATTGTCTAGTATGTTAGAAGGAGCTTAATGCTACAGGGAGAAACAAAGAAGGGGAGAGAGAAGGGCCATGGAGGTGGAATTTTTAAGTGACATTGTCAAGAAACACCTCACTGAAGTGACGTTTGAGCAAAAATCTGAAGAAGGGAAGGAGCAAGCCATTAGAGTATCTGGGAGAGGAATGTTTCAGATGGTGGAAGAACAAGATTCAAGGCCTGGAGCCAGGAGAATATCTGGGTTGCCCAGAATGTGACTGTTGTGAGTAAAGAAAGAGAAGCAGCAGTGAGAGGGGTCCACGTGCAACAGGAGTTGACGGATCAGACAGGGGTTCATGCTTCACTGTAAGGACCCTAGTTTTGGAGGCCAGGCTTCATGGTTCATGCCTGTAATCCTAGCACTTTGGGAAGCTGACACGAAAGGATCACTAGACACCAGAGTTCAAGACTAGCCTGGGCAGCATAGTAAAACCAGCAACTCTCTAAAAAACAAATAAATAATAAAATTAACAGGGAATGGTGGCACGCTCCTATAATACCAGCTACTGAAGAGGCGAAGGTGGGAGGATTGCTTGAACCCAGAAGGTCGCGGCTGCAGTTTTGGAAGAAGAGGTCGGCAGCACACTTGGGATTGTCACCCTGCAGATATCCACTAGGCATTCCACGGGAGAGAGCCCACAGTCAGCTGAACAGTCACATCTGATGTTCACAGGGAGATAGAATTCAGGAGCCATCAGCACAGTGACAATTCACAGTCATGGAGACAATGAGAGCACCAAGGCAGTGGACACAGGTGACAAAGAGGAGATGAGCGGCACCATGTCTATCAATGTCAGGGAGGTGAAGAGGAACCCGCAGAGGAGACAGGAAGAGGTCTTAGGGAGGGGGAAGGAGTTTGGGAAGGTGAAGGATGCCAGGAGTCCAGCGAAGAAATGACTTCAAAGGGAAGGAAGTCATGGCATTAAACCATTCCGAGAGACCAAGCATCAGCACTGAAAATAGACAGATAAAGTTAGCATGGTGGGGTCACTGGCAACTCTGAAAAAACAGCTTCCATACAGGGATGAGGCTGGTGTGGGAGAAACAACAGTGGCACATTTGTAAGCTGTGGAAATAACCCATGAGGGGAGACAAGTGGGTGACCTAGGAAAGAAAGCTCTAGGGCAGTGTCCTGGACAGCGTGGGATGGCATGGGACTCACTGCACATGGAACAGCTGTCCCTCAAGAGGAGTACTGATATTCCTCCTACACCATGACAGGAAGGAAGGGAGGGGCCACATAACAGGTTCTGGAAGGCAGGCACGTGTGCAGTGGTGCCGGTGGGAAGCTAGCTTTCTGGGTGTCGGTGGAAATAGAAAGCCAAGCTGTCTCCCATGACACAGAGATACTGGGGGTTTGGAAAGGAAGCAGGAGGAATGAACTTGTTACCCAGAACAGCGGGGTGAATAAACTAAGAAAACGTAGTGCGAGTCCTGGGAAGTCTTAGACACTCACATAAGGTTCATGGTCATATATTGAACGATAAGGTGAGTCCTTATGCTTGCATGAGTCCTGGCCACATTCAGGGCACAGGAGCAGGCATAGAACAGGCAGAGACATGGATGTAACCAAGGCTGGGGTTTCACCAAGGGAATACAAGGAAGCAAGAGGGCAGAAGAGTCAAGGGTGGAGGCCAGGCAGTGATGACGGTGACTGGCCATGGTGTCTAGGTTGACAAGGGAGGGAGAGTGAGGGGAAAGATGACAAGGTCAACGTGTGGCTGGAGGAAGTAGGGTTTGGGGGAGGCAGTAGGATCAACAGGTGCAGGTTTCAGTAAGTTCAAGGAGTGATGGTGTTGGGCTGTTGGAGGGATCACTGAAAGGACAGGACGTGGGATGCTTTGTTCACACAAAGTCTAGGGGGGATACTAAAATGAGATCACTGGAGGAAAGGTGGCCGAGGGATGGATTTCCAGAGTGTCAGAAGTGTCATCTAGATGTGAAATAAGGGAGTATTGAGGCGAGAACATCAGGCAGTCAGGAGCTAAAATCCACAGATGGACAGGAGTGATGGGGGTCTACGGAAGATCCACCAGAGAGGGTGGGTGGTAGGGTGTCAGAGCCACCCTCTGGGGCTGTAAGGAGGGGAAGGATGTCCTGGATGCAGAAGGGCTAAACTAAGACCTATGAAGATCCACCAAGAGGGTAGGGGGCAACGGTGCCAGAGCTGGGGCTGTTAGGAGAGGGAAGTAGGACAGCATGGACATGCAGGTGCTGAACTAAGACACCCCTGCAACCTCCAGGCCCAGGTGTAGGAGAGGAGAAGAAGGGAAAGCCTGGAAATGGCTGTCGGGGAGCAGTGTGCTTAGAGGAAGTTCAGAGTTAGGTGAATTGTGCAAACACACATACACACTTGGACACACACACACATGCACAAATACTTATACATGTACCCACAAATACATTTGTGCATGAACACACACATGTATGTGCACACACTCTCCAACATGCACACATTCACACTTATACATGCACACACACAAATGAACACACACCCACTTCCACATGCACACAGAAACACACTTTTGCATGTGCACTCACATGTACATGCACACACTCTCCAACACATAAACACACTTGTGCATGCACAAACACTTGTACATGCACACGCTCTCCAGCACACACATACATCCTTGTACATCCAATACACACACATACATGCACACATACATACAAACACACTTGTACATACACACACCCTCACTCATACACAAATGTACAAGGAAACCTACAGACAATTGTATGTTGGAATGGGTGGACATTATGGCATTTGAAATACACCTTACAAAAGCTGTTTGCCTAAAAAGAGAAAACGCCCAGAGCGTTTTGAGAGCAAGAAAGTCAGACCCATGGTGAGGAGAGGCAGTTGGGCAGGGGTCCTTCAAGAAAAGTCTCTTTGAGGAAGTGTCTAAGAGAGATGTCCCCATATGAAAAACAACTATGAGTACATGTGGTGTTATCTTTCCCCTATGAATCAAGGTGTTCTCTCTGAGTGTTACCCACAGCCTGTCTGTCACACTTATTTGCATAGGGGTCCTATGTGACAATAAGACCCTGGAGGGGCTGGAGTCTGTCCCCTGCAGTGTGATGCCCTCTGGAATGTGGGCTGTATCATAAAGCCTAACTCACGGGAGGCCCACGTGAATGTTTCTTTAAATATATTGAGTTCCTTTAAATATTTATTATTTCAAAGTATCCAAGTAGTACCCTATAAAACCATCTTCAAGAGAAACAAAATAGTTGGGAAAAGTACCATATTTATTCATATGAGAATTAAATCAAACATAAATGAGAATTTTTGCTATTACATTAACTAATAATCATCTTAGAGACTGAGGCTGAGAGAGAAATGGCACAGATAAATACCAAAAATATGTCCAACGTGCAAATTTTAGAATTAGATGGTGAAAAAAACAGTAGATAAATACCAGGAAAGCTATTTAAAGCGAAAACATGTGATTAAAAATGCCAAAGGTGTAAACAATCTTAATTTGCTAATTTATTACATATATCTCTTAGAGCCAAGTTTTATTTTAAGATTAGATCTTGAATATTTTCACTGTTACTGCAAAAGAAACTAAAATTTTCTAAACTGAAATGCTACACATTTTTCATCTTTTGGATGTTACTTTATCTGCCCTGAAACCAAGATGATTTCTATCAAGGAAGCATTGTGAATATAGACATATACATTAATGCCTACAAGGCACCATGGCAATACTCACCCCTGTCTGCTCTCCATCCACACACTGTGGAAGAAACAGACTAGTTATAGAAATGAGCTGCTTTTTTATTATTGAAACAGCAAATATGGCTTCAACTAAAAAAAGATAATTTAGGACCACTTGCTGAGGAAAAGTATCCATTCAATCTTAGGTGGAGGAGGTGTGAAGGTGTGCAACAGACCCCATATTCCACAGCAGACCCAATTACCTGTAACTCTTTCTTCCCTTACAATCCAAATTCTGCCTTGGTTTCTGGACAAGTCTAATTCTCACTGCTAACTTAAGCCTCGAGCTATATAGGGGAACAGTCACAGTAAAAACTGAGGTCCAATCAAGTATTTAAAAGATGATTCACTACCAAAAGTAAGTGGTTTTTGAATAGGTCTATGTTCTCAAACTTTCCAACAAGACTCGGCTACCTCCAGTCCCAAGAAACACCGTTCTCCAGTTACACCTTGGTGAAATGTGACCTTTCTCCCCAGCTGGCACATTTAGCCATAGTCATTAAAAAAGTACAGGTGCGCTGACAATTCCAGCTAGCACAACAGTGGCATGGTGTGAGACTCGGCGGATGGGAAGGGGAAATTTACAGGAAGGCTTGCACAAAATTGAATCCTTAATAGAACCTTAATAACGTGAGCTCTTTCAGCCTTTCCACCCCCTATGAAATACTGTGATTCACTGAAAGCTTATGTAAAACTGCATTTCAGGGATATTGCAGGATTCGGGTGCACAAAATATAAGTATTTGCCACATGTGTGACTTGCCCAAATTTTGCTGCTTTGTCTCCTTGAGCACGCAGTCCCCAGAAGAATGAGGAGTTCCTGACTAGTGGCTCTTCACCACTGCAGGAATCTCAAATTGTCCTGGTGTCTGAAAGGGACCAGCTGGGACCAGTGATGACAAAAGGGAAGTGAATTTCATTTCCGCGTATGGAAGCACTGGATTAGAACTGCTACAAAGAACCATGAGCTTACCTGGAAAGCGTTTCATCACAGGAGGTATTCAGGAGGCAATGAGCAATCCTCTGTTTAGACATTTCTGGGTGGCTTGGATTAGGTGACCTGAAAGACCTCTTCAGACTCTAAGGTCAGATTCCAGGTCCCCAGGGAGATCCTCCACAGGTGTTGGTGTATTTCCTGACAGCATAGCACTTTCTTTCACCTTGGCGTCTTTCCACTCACTCTGCCTTCCACCTCCTCGTCCCTTCAAATGTGAGCATATGAGTCAATTCCTTTACTTCCTTTTAGTCTTCACTATCCTAACAAACTTGGATACGGGCACTTTCCTGTATATTTTTATACCACTCTCTACCTCTCCCATCAAACTCCGTAGGGATGGAGAGCATGTCTTTGTCATAACCCTACACTCATCACCAACAGAAGGCCAGCAGCCCAGTCAGTGACCAATGAATGTACATGAAATGACTTAATTACTTTGTTCATGAAAACTTTGCTGTGGCTTCCCCAGAAATCCACTGTACCTAGAAATAGTTTAACCAGAGATACTTTACCTTGCCTCATTTGTCATATTATTTTATGGGTCTCAGGTCCTTTTCCCACCCAAGACATGCTCCCAATAGAACACTGGCACCTTCGTGTACCGTAGGAATCCTTGTGTGCTGACATAGCACAAAGATCTTCAGAAACAGGGCAGTTAATACTCACCAAGGCTGCACATACATAAAACCTCTAAATAAAGTTAAATATGTGTAATCCCAGCACTTTGGGAGGCCGAGGCGAGTGGATTGCCTGAGCCTGTGGGTTCGAGACCAGTTGGGCAACTTGGTGAGACCTCATCTCTACAATAAATCAAAAATTAGCCGAGCGTGGTAGTTCCGGCTACTTGGAAGGCTGAGACAGAAGGATTGCTGGAGCCCAGCGGCTCAATGCTGGTGTGGCCGTGTATGTGCCAAAGCACTCCAGCCTGGGCAACAGAGTGAGACTCCAAATAAAAAAAAAAATTTTAATTTAATTTAAAAAGTTAAATATGTTCATTTATACCAAGCTGTCTTCTGGCCACCACGTTTATGACTCAAGTGCTTATTTGGGGTCAGGTGAATTGAGTTCTAATTAAGCGTCCTAACAATGCTAGTACCAGGGGGAACTTGGCCCCTGGCCAGTCCCCACAATTAAGCCAGGGGCCTCCCACCCCCTGCTGTTAAAAAAAAAATGCTCTGAATGGCTGTGATGTGCAAGACATCTTGTTCAGCTAATTCCTGCAGCTGTCTTCCAGGGCAAAGGGGATAACTTAGCCCAGAAACTGCAATAAATGTGTGCACATCAATCTAGGACTCTAAATTAAAAGAAGATAATTCAAACTATTTTTCACATTATATGAAACACAGCCATTAACATTACTGATTTAAAAGGATCATACAAACTCAGAGTTGAATGGGTGACTGAATAACACCCTTCCTTGTATTCTCCCACCATTTCAACCATTACTGCTTTATAACTGTTTCGTAAAGATGACTTTGGTCCTTTGAAACTCCATCAGCGAAGGTTGCCAGTCAGAAGAACCGGACAGCTGCACCACTGTGACTGAAGGTCAGAAATATCCACTGTTGACCACCCCACGACAGCCTGCAGCCTTTGCCCCACTTCCTAGTGAGCCTGAGATTTTGCCCTCTCCCCACAGTTTCGCCCTGTCCCTACTCTACACCTCCTGTGAAACCAGAACTCTACCCTCACTCTTTCAGGGCTATTGCCTGCCTCAACCCAGTTTCTCAAGCTTCCATATGCTTAGGAATCACCTGGGATCTTGTGAAATGCAGAGTCTAATTCGGCAGGTCTGGGATGGGTCCTGAGATTATTCTGCTCTTGTAGGAGGTTTCAGAGATTACTGGTCTGTGGACATTAGAGCGGCAAGGACTCAGGCCCAGGATTCGACTTGGAATTCAATCTAAGCAGCTCCTGCAGATCTGCACATCCTTGGAGTTTTAAGAGGACATTTATGTGTCTGGGATTTTCTGGAGAAGAGTCTATAATTGCCATTGGAGTCTCAAAGAAACTTGTATGAAAGTTAGGAACTGTCAGGCACACTAGCTCACGCCTGTAATCCCAGCACTTTGGGAGGCCAAGGTAGGAGGCTCATTAGAGCCCAGGAGTTTGAGATCATCCCGGGCAACATAGCAAGACTTCGTCTTTACAAAAAATTATTAATAGCTGGCCACAGTGGCATGTGCCTACAGTTCCAGTTTCTTAGGAGGTTGAGGCAGGAGGACTGCCTGTGGCCAGGAGATCGATGCTGCAGTGAACCGTGATCATGCCACTGTACTCCAGCCTGGACTACAGAGTGAGACCCCAATTCAAAAAAAAAAAGCAAAAGAAAAAGTTAGGAAAGGTTGGCCAAAGCTGCATAGCTCTACCCCAGGTGTGTGATGTCTCCTTCCATCCTTCCTCTCAGTACCTGCTCCTAAAGCACTGACCCAGCAATCCCACAAGCAACCAGCTTCCTATACCTGATCAGATTTATGTGATGTGAGGTACCTGTTATGCTAGACAAATTCCTTTTAAGGAACACCAGTAAAAAAATTAAAGAGAGATTTAAGAAGAATGACTAAGAAACATGGGCATTAAAACAGCATGATGTTGGGCAAAGAAAATGATGTGAAGAAGCAGAAAGACCCAGGTGGATGCAGAAAGACCTGGGGGGGAGCACTATCTCCGTTTCTGCCCGACTCTAGAACCATCTGCAGGTTAGCTGGCTTCTCTATGCCACAGTTCCCACCTCTGTAATAAGACCTATGGGGAGGCTTCTTGTAAAGGTAAAATAACATGGACCACCTTCCTGGCACGTAGTGTTTATAGAATTAATGACTTGCCAGTTTATTTCCTTTTTATCACGGAAGAAGGACAAATTAAGATCTCAATTATAATATGATAATTTAAGGCCAGAAGTGGTGACTAACTCCTATAATCCCAACACTTTGAGAGGCTAAGGCAGGAGGATTGCTTGAGCCCAGGAGTTCGAGACCAGCCTGGGCAACATAGTGAGACCTTGTCTCAACAAAAAATTAAAATAAAAAAAAAATAGTCAGATATGGCAGCATGTGCCTGTAGTCCAAGCTACTTGGGAGGCTGAAGTGAGAGGATCACCTGAGCCCAGGAGGTCAAGGCTGCAGTGAGCTGTGATTGTGCCACTAAACTCTAGCCTGGGTGACAGAGTGAGACCTCTTCAAGTCAAAAAATAAATAAATAACAATAAATAAGTAGATAATTTAAAATTAAAGTCACAATAAAATAAGTATCTTTTTAGACTTGAATTCTGAATAATAAAAATAGCTCTTTTTAAAAAGACACTTAGGTAGTTTTTCATCTAGGATCTAAAATAGACTAGCTCGGAAAGTTTTAGAGGATTTTTTTAAGGGAAAATAAGGAATTCTTATATGATATTTAACCTTTCTTGATTTGAGGAAATTGTGTGAGAAAATGCCTGCTTATGCAAGAACTCATAGCAAAACATGTATCCAATTTTAACGCAACATTATAAAATTGTTTGGGGAAGCTAAAGTTAGTTATTAACAGACATGGGGTGGGAAAAATATTTTCTAAAGGTAAAATGATTTTCCATGTGAAGAATCAGGCTTAGGGACTCTTAATCATAAGCCTTTCAGATATGGCATAAGAAAAATGCCACTAGGTTTCTTATCATCCAACTACTCAGCCCCATTAACACAATTTCAGTGAACCGCAACGCAGCTAATCGCTGCAGAACTATGTAAAAAGTTGCCCATTTCATGCTCAGTGTGAAATTACACCTTTACTTGTTTGTCCCAGAAAGTTAAGCATTTCAAAGATTTCATGACTCCAACACAGTATTTTTAAAGCATATTTATTATTCTATCATATTCTATTTTTAAAAACTACTGAAAGAATTTGGAGAAAAAGCAATCTCTTTGGACCGATTTGTCAAATAATGAGAGTTCAAAGCTCTAGTTATCTCTTACTCTAAAACATTCTGTTATCCCTCAAGGATAAATTTTTCCATTTCTGATAAGGTCCTTGTCCAATCCAAATTATAAGCAAAGGAAGTCTTGGGAGGAGGGGGGGACATGTTTACTTATTTTTCCAAGTAACATCTTCAAAGAAAATTGCAGGAAGAAAGAACTGATCCTAAGGATATCTTCCAGAAGTAAAAAATTCAATAAGACATTTTCTTCATCCTCCTAAAACAATCTTTATCTCCAAGGAAATTGAACCGATACTCAAGATCCTACTTCTCAAAGCAATGTTTTTCCAAAAGAGTTGTCCTTATTCATCTAATATAAATATCATCTGTGGAGTCATCTTTTATATCATCTTTTATACCCCCAAGATTCACATTAAAGCTTGTTTAAAAATAATTCGCCATTTACATATGTTTTCACTAGATTAAGAGTCGAGAGCTCTTCAACCCTTGCCATTCCGGCAACAAAAGATGGAACCACATTATCTTGGAGGTTTTAGTCAGCAAGATAGAGAGTAGAGCCTCTGAAAGAGATACATTTCTCATTGTGAAGGGTTAAAAGAGGACACCAAACCACCCTCTGGAAGTCATTAAGTTACAAAGCCCCAAGAAGATAAAAGTTTCCATTTTCTAAAATGTAAATCAAAAACATATTCATTAGTATTGCAAAACAAACATGCAAATCTTCACCACTTGAAAAGCTCGGCTAAATATGTACAAGGGCTAAACCCAAAAATACATCTGGTCCTCGGTTACAGAACTCGCTTTTTTGGTTTTATCTAAAGAGTTTGTCTGTCTTCCATGGTTGGCTTCTTGGATTATTGCAATTCATAATAAGCCTTTTAGCTAAGGATGAAATAAACAAAGATAAAGTCTATGTCCTAGTTTTAAATGGTCCAGATGGGATGATTTGTCCATATGTTTAGCACACCCACTGTTTATTAATCATTGCTAGCGGAGCTTAGGGGATTACTGGGTTTATTGCCTGGGCAAGGGCTGAAATTTAGTTTGTGTAATCTCTGCACACCTTTTATTATTCCATTCTTTCTGGATTGTTTTTTGTGCTTAATTCAGGTTGGGTGTGTGTCAAAATTCGTGTGTGTGTGTATATGTGTGTATGTGTGTGTGAGACATATTATAGGGTAGGGGATCTCAGCCAACTGATCAAGAGGCGGTTTTTGTGCCCAAATTTGGAGACAATATCAGTCTGAAGGAATGTGTTACATCATAACAATGACAATGTGGGTAAAACTGGCAATACTTGACTCACCACCCTGTGCAGTGATTTACTTAGTGTCTAGCAATCTGTTTTTCATATGATGTTTGTTTCTCATAAACAGTTTCAACATGGGAGAGCATGGTGTCAAGATAACAGTCATATCATTCGTCATTGCAGAACATACACAGGGCTTGCCAAGAAAAGAAGGTTCTTTCATCTTGGGCTTCTTACAAGTCTTTGCGTTCAGGCGACCGTTTTTCATCAATATGCTGTATTGTTTTTTGAAACCTGACCCTCACTGCCTTGGTTATGATGTCATTTCCATTTACTGTTAAATGAGATGATGTCCGTGGAAGGGTCGGCCTGGGGGAAAATGGAGGGAAAGAGAGGAGAAGAGGTCCCAGGACACGTGCAGCCACTGGGCAGGAAAAGCCTGACTCAGGGAGCTGGGGCTGCAAATTCACCTGTGACGTGTCTTTGTCCTTTTGTAAATGGACACGGCCGTAGCTCATGTGTTGCCTCCATGTTCATGAGAGCAACAGGCTCCTCAGCATACTTTTGGTTGTAACATGGCTAAAACAGACCATTTGAGAGGTAGAAAGAAGAAACCTCTGTCTTTTTATATCACAATCTTCATGCCAGCCCATCAATCCAAGGGAATTCTGACAGAAGGCTTCCATATTTGGAACACCCCCTGAAACTTGGAAGGAGACAAAAGGGGGGAGATATTCTTTAAAACTTCTTTTAATAGAATTGGTTAAGACAGTTAATGCAGAAAATGTTATATTAATCATGTATGCTTTTTATAGTGTTTTTACATGGTTTTTGAGATGTGGTTTTATATCTTCGGCAAGAAGAAGAATGGTAGGCCCCCACAAAGCACGAAAACAGACAGCTGTGGCCACAGAAAATGGAGTCTTCAGTCATTCAGAAAAAGGCTTTGAAATCACTCTACTAGAGTCTTGTGTTCAGTAATTAAGCTTTGACCAAGTATCTCCTATGATAGCCTACCCAAGACTGTGGGCACATGTCATTTTCCCTATACAATAAAATATAAAGCGTGTTCTCAGGAACCAGCATTTTCAAATTAGCTACTTAAAGGAGCAGAATTTAACTTATCTGTGAATGGAAACAATCTAACTTGAATGTGAATTTTCCATACTATGACCCAGACCATGGTCAGATATACTGCGAAATCGACACAAAAAATCTTCTGATATTCACCTTAGCTTGTGTGATGAGAAAAGCTTGCTCCATTTAAAGCATTGTGGTCAAGTAAGTTGGTTATAGATGAAGCCCACTTTCCTATTCAAAGAAAAAAAATGTCTCTTTTGAGGATCTGGTGCATACAGAACATATCTCAAAAGAAAGAAAACTGGACTTCTCTGTTACAAAGTTTAGTCGCCTTCTAAGAATGTCTTATAGTTGAAATGGAAAGAAAAGTTCTAGAAGGTCAATATCAAGTGATTCCCAAAAAAACCTACAATGCACACAGCAAATTGCTAAGCTTTGTAGTTTAGCAGAAAAATATAGAAAAAGCATGCCTCTTTCTGAAACGACATTCCCCACCAAAACTGTCTCCTAGGCAAAGGAATGTTTTGCCATCACTGAGTAGCAAATAACTCAAAAATTTAGCCAATATTCATGAGGGCTCTATTTATAGCCTCTTATCCCCAAAGTAATTGCATATGCAGATGGGTCCCTCCAAAAAACTGGATAATCAGAATAACGCAGCTTTTCTTCTTCCTGAATAAATGGCTAAGTCCAGCAATTACTCCAAACAAGAGGGAACTTTGAAGGTGTGATTGGACAGTGGTCTAAGTCACATAACTGAATCAAAATGCCATCTGAAATGGTCTTTTCCTCAAAACTCAGATCTTCCATCCCAATTTACATTACTAAATACCCCAAATCTCTCTGAACTAAGAAATCCAAAACGTCTCAGTTCATGCCATATATTAGTCATCAATTCCTACCCATTCTTCTTTCAAATGCATACTCTCACATCCAATATCTTGCTTTTGTTCCACATTGTGCTATTCCGACTCTGGTCTAAGTACTGTGACTAGTGGTCTCTAGAGAAGGGATTGCTGGGATGAGACTGGAGGCAAAGGAAGGTGAACATTTAGAACGCTCTTGCAGGAATCCAGGTCATGGAAATGCAATCATCCAGGTAGATAGTAAAACTACCTTGCCTTGATTACCCAGATTACTAGATTACTAATCTGGGTCATGGAAATACAGTCATCTAGATAGATGGCAAAACTATTTTACCTAGTTTACCTAGATTACTAATCCGGGTCATTGAAATGCACTAATCTAGGTAGATGGCAAGACTACCTTACCTATTTTACCTAGATTACTGCAAGAGCCTTCTAAATGTTCACTTTTATTTGCTTCTAGACTCTCCCCAGGAATCCACTCTATAGACTGCTCACCAAAATAATGTTCCTAAAAAATCCATTTCATTCAGTCACAGTCCTGCTCAAAAGTGGCCACAAGTTTCTCAATGGCCACAGGACCAAAGGCCAAACTTAGGCTGATGGCATTCAAAGTTGTTGAAATCTAGCCCACTGCCCTACCAGCATTCAGCCATAGGGCCCTTCATTATGCTGTATCTGTTTCTTACCTCTAATTTCTCATCTCCCTTATCTTTGCCTGTCCAGATCCTGTCTAACCTCTGCTCTAGTTCAGGTCTTTTCTCCTCCATGAAGGCTTTACTACTGCCAAAGTCCATATTGACATTTCCCTTCTCTGGACCACTAAAATTCAGCCTGACTGACTATAAATACAGACATATAACCATGTGCTATCTTGTATTTTAATGATAGTTTCATATCTAGTTTAGGTTTTCTTTTTTTTTTCTTTTCTTTTCCTTCTTTTTTTTTTTTTTTTTTTTTGAGACACGTTTTCTCTCTGGTCACAGCCTCAACCTCTTGGGCTCTGGCAAACCTTCCTCTTTAGCCTCCTGAGTAGCTGAGACCACAGGCGTGCAACATCATGCTCCACTAATGTTTTGTAGAGACAAGGTCTTACTGTGTTGCCTAAGCTGATCTCAGACTCCTGGGCTCAAGCAATCTCCCACTTCGGCCTTCTAGAATGCTGGGATAAGAAGCATAAGTCACTGCACCCAGCTAGCTTCTGTTTTCTTGACTATATGCTCCTGAGTGAAAAGGATTATTTCTGAAATGCACCAGTGACTACTGCACTGAACACCTGCTGAATGCCAGGCACAAGGGCAGGCACATTCTCCAAGCTATGTCACCCACTCTGGCATATAGACTCCACGAGGACATATCTACATAGCTCACATAGTGCTTGGTGAAGTGAAAAAGGCACATGATTCTCTGGGATCTAGTGCCTAGATCAACATTCAGGGCCCAATTTTCAAAATAATTCAAATGCATCACAGAAAGTCCTAAGCATACAGATATTTTAGGGGAGTCACAGTCAATGGCCAAAAGAAGTTATTCTGGTAGAACAAAAATATTCTCTCCTCGTCTTAGAATTGGCTCGCTAGTTCCATTGGTTTGTTTCATGTTACATAAATGAACTCTTATGACACTTCATTATTTTGCTATGATTTTCCGTGGCTACACCCCTACCAAGTGGCAACACTTGGTAGGACTTCCTGAGAGGACTGGCTGGACTGTGCTTCTGAGAGATCATTTTTGTCATATGAAAACACCTGACTAGATTATGCCACTTAATAGTAGCTGTTTTCATTTTTCCACATTTTCAGTCATTCAGTTAAATTTGGGAAGAAAATAAGGTTCCCAAAACCATTACCATGGCTTTATGCTTCACTTCTAGATTTCATCTTTGGTCTTAAAAGAACCCTTAAACCACTGTAGCAATACAGAAATATCGTATTGGAAATAGTCAAGCAGCACCCTGACAGGAAAATAACAGCAATGCCGAGGCTCAAAGCTATTGTTGAATTAGAATGGAAGTTCGGAGGTCTAGATGGTCCAAGCTACACATCTCCACAGAGCTTATTCAGATAAACCCCACCCAGCACTTTCTTACACTTTCCAGAATAGTAAGAGCCACTGATGCCAACCGAAATGAGAAATTATAAAACCAAACTTGGCGCAGTAGGGAAATATATTTTATCCTACCACATTTTTACATTTGCATACATGGCACCCTTCAAAGCCAGGAGTTTATATTTTCCCACCAAGACTCAGTATGTGTGAAAAATGCTTTCCAAGAAGTGAAGACTGGCTAAGATGCAAATGCAAATGTGAATTTGTGGGCAAACATATGCAATTTAACCTGAACTGAGATCATTCATTCCTGCACACCTTGGATGAGCTTGGTAATAACCTCCAGACCAGAACCTTGAACCTCAAAATCCAAAAAACAATAGCACGAGGAAAGAATCAGTTGAGGAGCAAATGCAGTTCTCAATAGTGAATGCTCTATCATATACAACTGGAAAAATGGGGATTCAGCAGGAGAAAAAACATTCAAGGCCGAGAACTATTTTCTAACCCATTCTTTCTTTGAAAAAGATTCTCTCTTGACCACAATTAAATGCCAAAGCCTCTGACTCCATGAAGTCTCTTTTTCCTAGAAAAGAGACAGTAGTAGACTAGAATCCTACTGTACTGATGTCCAACTCTGAAAGGATTCTCAAAGTAAAGACATGGACAGAGGGTCTTGTACTAAAAGGGATTATTAGATTTACCTACTGCTTTCTCTCCCCACCATTCTAAAAAAGAAGCTTTGCTGTAGGTGATCAAATCAACACACAGACTTAAGTCTCAGAGGCCATAACAGGACAGCTCGCATCAGAAGCAGAAGCCAGTAGCTTACCTGGGCTGGAAGACACGGAAGAAGTTGGGAAGTTGCTACATAGACTTCATCTTTCCAGGTGCTGGCCCTCAACACATATTATGTCATCTCTCCTCAACTTACAATGATTTATGCTCAATGGCACTGCTTCTTTCTTTTAGTGTCTTTGAAAATGACAGAAAAAAAGATGTCCAAGAGAGATTGCATGGAGATTTGAGATATACTGAATGCATGCTTCTTTGCCTGCATATGGTGTAGTCCTGCAGGGTACAAGCTGCCAAGTGTCTTCAATGGTTCTTGGGAACCCCTCAGCTTCGGGTCCACTGCCTTGACGTTTCTGCACTGTTTTCATTGTTCCAATGAGATGCTGCATAGTGAACTGCCAAGTGCTGATGAACCAGCAATTTGCCAATCTGGATGTTAAAACCAAACAAGAAACACAGAGGTATTCCCTCCTCAAAGCAGAATGTCTCTTTTGGTGATCATTCTGTTCTCAGCTTTTTTGCAAAGACCATTTTATTTGGAACGGTTTCGAGGGCTGAACATGAAGAATGACAAAAGCAGGCACTGGAAAGTGTCCCTGGAGAGTGCCCCCTGCCAGGGTCCTGGGAAGTAAACAGACTTCTCTGCGGTGTGGTGCCGTGCCAGTCTAAGAAGAGAAAGCCAAAACCCCGAATGAGGACTGAGCTCGTAAAACTGTTCTTTCTCTTATCAAGATGAGGTTTGACGTTCAGATTTCAAGGGTTTGTTTTGATTTTTATGTTTTCTTAGAACAGCACAAGTAGCTCTCACATGTTTTACCTTGGACATTAAAATGGGCAACTAACACTACAAAAAAGCAAAATCAATTAATAGGAGCTGTTTTTTAAATATACACAATGTGCAGGGTACCAGGCTAGACAATCAAAGAACATGAAAGAACAGGCAATATTGTTTCTTCCTGAGTTTCTCATAGGGCTCAGTGAAGGGCAGAGATGAAAGATAACACGAAAGTATTAAAATATGGTCAGACAAATCAGTGTTCTAAGAGCTGGAGAAAGGTCTGTGTTGGTGAAGAAAGGCTAAAGGGGCCAAGTATGGTGGCTCACACCTATAATCTCAGCACTTTGGGAGGCCACAGTGGGAGGATTGCTTGAGCCCAGAAGTTTGAGAACAGCCTGGGCAACATAATAAGACCTCGTCTCTACAAAAAATTTTAAAAATTAACTGGGTATGGTAGCACATATTTGTAGTCCCAGCTGCTCAGGAGGCTAAGGTGGAAGGATTGCCTAAGCCCAGGAGGTCAAGATTGCAGTGAACCATGGTCTTGCCACTGCATTCCAGCCTGGGCAACAGCTTAAGACCTTGACTCAAAAAAAAAAAAAAAATTAGATGTGAGCTGAAACTAAAAGAGTAGAAAACTCAAACTAGTAGAAAAAACAGGATAGGTCTTCAAGGCAACATGTAGACGTGAAAAAAAGATTCTTGCAGAATCTGACAATGCAATAATTAGAGCTTATACATATTCTTCTTTTCCTAAACCTAATTACAAACTATTTATATATTTGTACTTATCAATGTCCCTATAAAGGGAAGTTGACTTTAGATAAATCAAAAATTAGGTTGCAATTGACCAAAGCCAAATTAAAAATTTTGCAGATACTAATGGATACTACCAAAGCACAACTGTGAAAAAAATACTTAACCAGTAATATGGAGAAATGTAGTGCCTGTGCTACACATTTGGCCCGAATCTTAGACTCTTGCAGATCACTCTAAGGGGTAGATGTGGAAGTCTTCATGCTTGCTGAAAATCTTCTGATGAGTTCTTTGAAGACTGAGCTTGTGTCATTCAGCTCTGCATACTTTGCGCCTAATACATTGTCTGAGTTTATAGTAGGTGTTCAGGTAAAACATATTAAACTGAACTGGCCTAAATCACATTTCAAGCTGAAAAAAATGAGATCATTTGTGAGTCATAATTTCTTCAGTATTAATTGGCATAGAGTAGATTGTGTTTAGAATAACCTTAGAAAGTATTTTCTTCCAACAATGTTTTTTAAATTCCCATTTTTGGTTCACCCCGTCGGTACCATCTCTGGATGTAGAGACAGGAGTCAGGACTGATGGATTCCCTTTACCCTGCTGGGCTCCTCATGTGACACTAAGACCTAATGTGAGAAGATCAGAGTTCCTGGGACAGGATGAAGTGACCTTAGTACAATGACCTCTCTCCACTAACAAAGCGAAAGTCCTAGGTCATAATTGAGTGGTATATTGTTAGGGTGGTGCTCGTCCAGAGAGGGTGTGCACAAAATGAGTTCCAGTCTTCCTCCCAAAGCAATAACAATTCACAATAGAAATTATACAGTGTTCTAAGGAGTAATTGAGCCAGTCAGAAATGAAAAGAAATATGCGTACACAACATAATAAGCAGATTTATTAGGGGGAAAGGCAGATTTATTAGGGGGAAATACACAGCTGAGGAGGGAATTACTGAGCCAAGAAAGAAACTATGGAAAAGATTGCCCAATGCAATTTCAAGATTTCACGTTGACTCCTAGACAGCCTTCTTAGATGTGAACTAAGAAGTCTTAGTCTCCCCAAGGCATAAGCCATTTAGAACCCAGTTTGGGCTGCTTGGGTCCATTCTTTCATAAAGAGTTGTAGATCCCAAACCTATATTTGCTACCAGTCTAAATGTGAGTGCCACCAAACATATGAGAGGCCAAAGCAAAGCAGAAACTCATCTTAGCTCAAATCAGTAGGCCTGACTCACTGACCACTCTGAGTGTCCATGTGGGTCTTTCAGAAGCGCATTCATGATGCGTGATCTCTCTTTTTTTCACTTTTCTGGCACACACATAAGCTTGGCATAATTCAATTTCCTAGCCCCCAAAGCTTTGTTGAGCCACAACCACATGCAACCCCAAAGAAGTAATGCCATTGCTGGATCCCATGGATGCAATTATGAATGAGCCTTCAGACCTGCCCTCGAGATGTCCATTATAATAGAAACAATCAAAGCAAAGGCGACCCTTGTACCTGCGGGCTTGTAGAAGATGTTAGCTTAATAAACGGACATGCAAAAGAAAGCAGATCAACACGACAGACAATGACAACATGAATTAACCCATAACAGGGGAAGGTTGACCCTTGGGGACCAACAATCAAGTGTGATCGTCCTGTGAGAAAACTGTATATGAGCAGTATGGTGGGAGTGGAGCTCGGCAGATGTTGAGACAGACTCATGCCCTCTCAGTCCTGTTTGGTCTTCAGTGACTTTCCCACAGGTGTTATTCTGCTGCCACTGGAAAAACAGAGGCGCTTGGGAGGCGGCCAGGAGGAATGTTCATCTTTGTCTTCACAGCCACTCCCAAAGCCACAATGAGAGAACTCCCAGGTGGAGGTGCCAACCCCAGCACAAAGAATAATGCAGCAGACACAGAAACAAACTCAGAATGGAGAGGAAAGGGCTGGAAAGACATACAGGGCCAGCGCAGTCTTCAACAAAACCTAGTACCATCCAGGTTAGAGCTTTGGGGAATGATTGTCATCAAAGATGAAACCCTCCCTGAGTTGCCCTGCAAGACTGTTTATGCAACTGACTCTTTAATAGATAACACTAGCCGGGCTCGGTGGCTCAGCCTGTAATCCCGCGCCTTGGGAGGCTGAGGTGAGTGGATTGCCTGAGCCCGCGGGTTCGAGACCCGCCTGGGCAGGCGAAACCTCATCTCTACAATAAATAAAAAAAAATTAGCCGGGCGT
>CAUYQG010299815.1:0-19055 GCA_963574415.1 Tarsius wallacei
AAAATCATCATGAATAAAAGATGCAATGAATAAATTGGATCTCATCAAAATTATGAGCATTGTGCATCAAAGGATATTGTCAAGAAAGTAAAAAAGTAACCAATTGAACTGGAGAAAATGTTTGCAAGTCATCTATCTGATAAAGGTAAAGGATTCAGAATATGGGCAGCCTTGTCTTGTTCCAGTTTTCAGGGGAAATAAGAACAGAGTACCATATGTTCTCACTCATAAGTGGACCTTGAACAATTATAATACTATAAGAAAAATACTGGCAGTAGTGGGAAACTATCAGGGGAGGGAGGGTGGGATTGGCAGTTGAGGAAAACTGAGGGGTACACCTCATCAGGAAGAGTACCTGCATAATCAAAGTTTGTATACCGAACCCTGAATTGTATCCCACACCTTTATGATAGAAAAAATTTTTTAAAAATTAGAATAGCAAAAAAAGTATTCAGAATATGTAATGAAACTGTTACATCTCAATAACAACAAACAAATACAAACAACTCATTTTATAAAATGGGTAAATGACATATATTTTTCCAAAAAGGTGTGTTAACAACCAACAAGTACATGTAAAGAAGCTCAACATCATTAGACAACAGGAAAATGCAAAACGAATCCTCAATTCAGTATACTTGATGCCTATTAGGATGATTACAGTAACCATGATGGAAAATAACAAGTGTTAGCAAAATTATGAAAAAACCAGTGAGAACGTAAAATGGCTCAGCCACTTTATAAGACTCTGATGATTCCTCAAAAAAAGCTAAAGATAGCATTTCCATAGGAAAAGCAAATTATAACGACAATGAAATACTTCTACATGCCTACTAGATGGACAGAATCCTGAACACTGATATTGCTGCATGCTGGTTGAAAATGGGAAACAACAGACTCGCTCATATATCGCTAGTGGGAGTGCAAAATGATACAGCTACTTTGGAAAACAGTTTGGGAACAACAGACTCTCTCCATAAAATCTAGTAATCATGCTTCTTCCAACATAAAGGATTTGAAAACTTAAATCTGCACAAAAACCTGCACACGGGGGTTTGTGTCAATTCTACTCATCACTGTTGAAACGTGAAAGCAACCAAGATGCTCTTTAGAAGAATGAATAAACTGTGATACATGCCAAAAATGGAATATTATACAGACCTAAAAAGAAATGAGCTATCAAAGTATGAACAGACATAGAGGAAATGTAAATGCATATTTTTAAATGAAATAAGTCAGCCATTGCATGGTTCTATATATTTGAGATTTTGGAAAAGGCAAAACTATGAAGCCAACAGAAAGATTAATGGTGGCTGAGGGTTGAGGGTAAGGAGATTAGACTGGTAGAGCACAGTCTTTTTAGGGCAGTGAAATTATTCTGTATAATGCTATAAAGACAGATCCATATCACTATACAATTGTCCAAGAACATAGAATGCACAACACCGAGAGTGAACCCTAATGTGAATTATGGATTGGATGATAATGATGTGCCAATGTAGGTTCACCAATTATAACAATGTACCACTCTGTTGAGAGATGCTTATAATGGAAGAAGCTGTGAATGTCTCTGGGCAAGGGTTATGTGGAAAATCTCTGTATCTTCTGCTTCATTTTTCTGTAAAACTAAAACTGCTTTAAAAATAAAGTTTATGGCTTGGCACAGTGGCTCCAGTCTGAAATCTTAGCACTTTAGGAGGCCGAAGCGAGAGGATTGCCTGGGCCCAGGGGTTTTGAGATCAGCCTGGGAAACTCTGCAAGATCTCATCTTAACAATAAATCAAAAAATTAGCTGGACGTGATAGTGCAGGCCTGTAGTTCCAGCTACTTGGAAGGATCGCCAGAGCCCAGCAGGTTGAGGCTGAGGTGGCTGTAAGCATGCCACTGCACTCCAGTCTGGGCGACAGAGTGAGATTCCTACTCAAAAAAATTAAAATAAGTCAAATAAAATAAAGTTTATTAAAATATTATTACTACATAACCCTGCAGTTCCCTGCTGGGCATGTAACTAAAACAACTGAAAACTGGTACTCATTAGGCTCTGTGGGTCAGCCTGTAATCCCAGCATTTTGGGAGGCTGAGGAGAGTGGACTGCCTAAATCTGAGGGTTCGAGACCAGCCCAGGCAACTTGGCGAGACCTTGTCTCTATAATAAATAAAAAATTAGCCGGGAGTGGTAGCGCATGGCTCACTAATGGCCACTCCAGCCTGGGCGACAGAGTGAGACTCCGACTAAAAAAAAAAAAATTATATATGTACGTGTGTGTATGCATACATATACACACATATGTGTATATATTCGAATATTATTCTACTACATAAATAAAATACTGATGAATAATACAGCCTGAATGAACTTCAACAACATTAAGCCAACTCAAATAGTTCAGACAAGTCATATATCGTATGATGCTATTTATATAAAATACATAAAACAAATAAATCTGCAGAGACACAGTGTGAATTGCTGGCTACCAATGATTGGGTGAAAGAGGTAATACATGAGGTACAACTGTTCTGTTGGTATGGTTTCTATTTTTTGAGTAATGAAAATAATTTGTAACAAGGCAGAGGTTGTGATGTGCAACTATTTCTAAAGAAAAATACAAATTTTCGAAGACAAGGTCACAAAGATTTTTTTTTTCTGTTTTAAAAAACTACATTTTATGGTTTTACAATAGGTCTATCATCCATTTTAAATTAGTTTATGGGGTAAAAGCAAGGTATAAAACTTCATCTTTTTCTCGCATATTGAGTATTCTGATTGTTCCAGAATTACTTATCAAAAAGACTATCCTCTCTCCACTCAGTTGTCGTAACCCTTCAGTAGGACATCCGTTGTCCTTATATGTGTGGTTCTATTTATACTTTTTAGTGAATATGTCTATGACATCTATCATCATATTTAGGTATTCAACATTTTAGAGGGAATATTTTAATTTCAGTCTTCATGATTCTGTTGCAATTATACAGAAATACATTTGACCTTTTTATATCGATTGTGTGTCTTTCAATACTGCTGAACTCACTTATTAGTTCTCACAGTTCTTTTGTAAATTCCCACAGTTTTGCTACAATGACATGTTAACTTTAAATAAAAGATGGTTTTACTTTTTCCTTTTCAATATGGATGCCTTTTAAAAATTTTATTTGCCAGATTGCTCTAGGTAGAATCCACCACAAAACACTTCTTTCAGATGGCAGGGATTAAATATTCAGTATTTGATCATTGTGCAGAATGTCAATTGCAGGGTTTTTTGTAGTGGTCTTCATCAAACTGAGAATATTTCTTTACTAACATATACATAAACACACATGTAAATCTGAAATGGGTATTGGATTTTTTCTGCACCTATTGCGATAGTCCTTTTTTATTTCTTTAATTATAAATATAATTGGTTAAATTAAAAAATATTTTAAATTATAAATTGAAACAATGTTACATTTGTGAGATAAATCAACTGTATTTTGTTATAATGCATGATTTTGTTCATATGTTGCTGAATTCTGCTTGCTAATAGTTTTAGCTTGCTTGCTTTTTTTTTTTTTTTTTACAACTTTTACTTAAAAAATTATTTTTTAATTTTAAAGATGTGGGTTACATTTCAGGATTAGGCATACAAGTGGTCACCATACAGGTAAATTTGAAGCTCCCTTTGGTCCTTACTTCACCTGGCACCCTTATTGATGTTATATGTCCCCCTCCCATTCTCCTGGCAGTTTCCAGCTACTACCAATCCCTTTCTTATTGTATTATGGTAAATTTCAGGGTTCGCTTATGAGTGAGAACTTGTGGTACTTAGTTATTTGTTTACAATTTTTACTTTGATGTTAAAAACAAACGGTACTCTACAGTTTTAGTTTTCTTTTGTTTATAATTTCTTTTGTCTGACTCTTTTGACCTCAATCTCTGCTGGTCTTTTTTTTCCCCTTGTTTTGGAAAGTTGTATCTTCTTGTGTCACCTTGGTTATGCCATATAATCTTCTCAAACTTTCTAATTATTTTTATTTTAAACATTTTCTCAGGTAGCTTCTTTTTCTGAGCCTTCTGATTAATGCTACATTTCCATTTTTCTGCCATTTTAAAAAAGTAGTTTCACTGTCCATGTCTTACTTTTAATTTCCTTATGCTGGAAAGGAAGAAGATCCCTTTCTGAGATTTAAGAAATTTAGAATGTTTACAATTGAAATTCCTAAACAAATTTCCAGATGATATACTACTCACAGTTTGCTAATATTCTCAGTTGATAAATGATATATTGAGATGAAAAATAATACGTCTGGCATTTGTACCTATCACGGACAGTTTTACCTTTGTCTCTTTTGACATGAATTATACTTCATTTTTGTAAGAAGCAGGAGAGGTGCAAATACCAGTTGCAGACAGAGTAGGAAGTTATTTTCATACAATGGTTATTCATAAGTACACTGTCAGGCAGCCACTTCCAGGGAGATTCACAGAAGAGAAGGGTTCAATGACTACATTAAAGTGTGTGAATTACATGCTTAATGCATCAAGTTAAGGCTTTAAGGTTAGAGAGAGTGCAGGATAAATGGAAGAAACACACTTGCTAAATCCCATAGTACTCAATATTCACCTCCTTCTGTCACTCCCTCTTTCTGTTGTCCCCCCTTTCCTCTTCCCTTTTCCCTCTTGCTCTGTTCCTCCATCAGCCCTCCCCTCTAACAACGTGGTCATAGGGACCCGACTTAAGACTCAGCTGATAAAAGTGCTTGCGGCAAACTCATGTTCCACCTCCATGGGCAAGCACTCTTGATCCTATCTGTATAGATAGCCCATAGCCTGCTGGGTGGCCATGGATCTTTCCTGTAAGTCTCAGACCCAGGATGTAAAGAACGTTCAAATTAGGTGTCACCATGAACAATCAATTTAAGACATATGAATAACTGGAGGTCATTTGTCTCATGGATATGGGCTTTTTTTTTTAACTTTTAAATTTTTGTGTTTTAAAATTGTGGGGTACAATTCAGGGTTCGGTATAGAAATATTCATTGTGCAGGTACCCTTGCTGATGAGGTGTGCCTCCCCTTCAACAGGCAGATTTCCACTACTGTCAATCCTACCTCCCCACCCTGCCCCCTGCAGTTTCCCGCTACTGTCAAATGTTTTCTTATAGTATTATGGTAGTTGTTCAAGGTCCACTTATGAGTGAGAACATGTGATACTCAGTTCTTTGTTTCTGTGAAAGATCACTCAGTATTATAGACTCTAATTCCATCCAGGTTGCTGTGAAGTTCATGATATTGTTCTTTTTTATGGCTACGTAATATTCCATTGTGTATATGTACCACATTTTAAAAAATCCAGTCCTCTTTTGATGGGCAGCGTGGTTGGTTCCATGTTCTTGCTATTGTGAACAATGCTGTGATAAACATATGTGTGCAGGTATCTTTTTTATAGAGTGATTTGTGTTCTTCTGGGTATATTCCTAGTAGGGGGATTGTGAGTCACATGGAAGGTCGATTTTTAGAACTTTTAGGAATCGCCGCACTGTTTCCCACAGAGGTTGTAGTAGTTTACACTCCCACCGTCAGTGTAGAAGTGTTCTCTTTCCACCACATCCTCTCCAGCATCTGTTATTTTTTGAGTTATTGATGATGGCCATTCTGACTGGAGTTAGGTGGTATCTCAGTGTAGTTTTAGTTTGTATCTCCTTGATGACTAGTGAGGCTGAATATTTTTTCATGTGTCTGTTGGCTGCTTGTATGTCTTCTTTTGAGAACTGTCTATTCATATCTTTTGCTCACTTTGTAATGGGACTATTTGTTTTTTTCTTTTTAGCATGTTTGAGTTCCTTGTAGATCCTAGATGTTAGGTCTTTGTCAGATATGGAGTTGGCAAATATTTTTTTCTCAGTCTGTGGGCTGTCTCTCTGCTCTTTTGATGGTTTTTTTTGGCTTTGCAGAAACTTGTCAGTTTGATGAGGTCCCACTTGTCTATCTGATCTCTTATGGCATGGGCACTTTGGTTTTTGATCAGAAATTGGTTGCCAGTTCCAATTTCCATAAGAGTGTCTCCTGAATATTCTAAGGTTCTTATAGTTTGAGGTTTTATATTTAGGTCTCTGATCCATTTAGAGTTAATTTGGGGTGTGGGGATAGGTAGGAGTCCTATTTCAATCTTCTGCATGTGGTCAGCCAGTTTTCCCAGCACCATTTACTGAACAGGTTCTTGTCTCCACAGTAGTTGGTGGTGGAGGCTTTGTAGAAGATGAGTTGGTTGAGAAACTGAGGTTTTGCTTCTGAAATTGCAATTCTATTCCATTGGTCTATATGCCTGTTCTTGTACCAATGCCAGGCTGTTTTGATTATTGTAGCTTTATAATAAAGTTTAAAGTCTGGGAGTGTGATATCTCCTGATTTGTGTTTTTTGCTGAGGATTGATTTGGCTATTCTTGGTTGTTTGTGTTTCCATATGAATTCCTGTATTGCTGTTTCTAGGTCTGAGAAGAATGCTGCTGGTAATTTAATGGGTATCACATTAAATCTGCAGATTCCCTTGGTTAGGATGGACATCTTAACAATGTTGATTCTTCCAATCCATGAGCATAGAATATTTTTCCAATTTTTTGTGTCATCTTTGATTTCTTTGAGCAGTGTTTTGTAGTTTTCATTGTAAAGATCTTTCACATCTCTGGTTAGGAAGATGTCAAGGTATTTCATTTTTTGTGTGACTATTGTGAACGGAATTGTGCTTTTTATTTGGCTTTCTGTTTGTTTATTATTCTTGTATGGAAAAGTGATTGTCTTTTGCACATTTATTTTTTACCCTGAGACTTTGCCAAAGTCCTTTATCAGTGCAAAGAAGTTTTTGACAGAGTCTCTTGAGTTTTCACAGTGTAGAATCATGCTGTCTGCAAAGAGAGAGAACTTGACTTCCTCTTTTCCTATTTGGATACCCCGATCGCCTTCTCTTCTCTGATTAATCTAGCTAAGACTTCCAAACCTTGTTGAACAGGAGGGGTGAGAGTGGTCATCCTTGTCTTGTTCCAATTTTCAGGGGAAATAGCTCCAATTTCTGTCTGTTTAGCAGTATGCTGGCTATGGGTTTTTCATAGATGACTCTTACTATTTTAAGGTATGTTCCATCTATGCCTAGATGTTTGAAGGTTTTTATCAAAAAGGAGTGTTGGATTTTATCAAAAGCTTTTTCTGCGTCTAATGACATAATCATGTGGTTTTTCTTTTTACGTCTGTTGATGTATTTAATTACACTTATGATCTTACGAATGTTGAACCAGCCTTGCATCCTGGGGATGAAGCCTGCTTGGTCATGGTGGATAATTTTTGAGATGTGTTGTTGAATCTGGTTTGCTAGGATCTTGTTGAGAATTTTAGCTTCTATGTTCATCAAGGATATTGAGCTGTATTTCTCTTTCTTTGTGGGATCTTTACCTGGTTTGGGTATCAATGTGATGCTAGCTTCATAAAATGATTTGGGGAGAGTTCCATCTTTTTCAATTGCCTGAAATACTTTCAATAGGATTGGTATCAGTTCCTCCTTGTATTTTCTGCAAAATTCTGCTGGAAAACCATCTGGTCCAGGCCTTTTTTTTTTTTTTTTTAGGTAGTTTTCTTATGATATAGCCAATTTCCTGGATTGTTATTGATCTATTTAGGGTCTCGATTTCTTCTTGTTTCAACCTAGGGTGGTTGTGTGATATCAGAAAGTCCACCTTTTATTTTAAGTTTTCAAGTTTGTTTCCATACAATTGTACATAGTAGTCTCTCATAATATTTTATATTTCTTTAGGGTCAGATGTGACTTGACCTTTTGTGTTTCTGATTGTGCTTATTTGGACTTTTTCTCTCATTTTCTTGGTCTTTCTAGCTAGGGGACATCAATCTTGTTTATCCTTTCAAAGAATCAGCTTTCTGTTTTGGTGATTATTTGTATTGTACTTTTTTCTTCTATGTCTCAGATTTGGACTTTTATTTTAGTGATCTGCATTCTTCTGCTGAAGTTAGGGATTGGATAGACTTGCTTTTCCAGTTTCCTTAGGTGACTTATTAGGCTGTTAACTTGTGATCTTTCCATTTTCTTCATGTGCGTTGGTAGAGATATGAATTCTCCTCTTACTACTGATTTCATGGCATCCCAGAGGTTTTGGTAAGATGTTTCTTCCTTTTCATTTGTTTCCAGGTATTTTTTGATCTCTGTTTTGATTTCTATAGTGTCCCAGGAGTGTCTTAGCATCATGCTGTTTAGTGCCCATATCTTTGTGGGTTTGGGGGGAACTTTGTTGGTGTTGATATCTAATTTTATTCCACTGTGGTCTGAGAAGGTGTATGGCAAAATTACTATCTTATGAAATTTGTTTATGCTTGATTTATGGCGAAGGATGTGGTTGATCTTAGAGTATGTTCCATGCAGTGATGAGCAAAATGTATAATCTATGGTTGTTGAGTGGAGTGTTCTGTAGGTATCAGTTAAGTCCATTTGGTCAAGAGTCACATTGAGGTTCCGGATCTCCTTGCTGATTTTTTTGTCTTAATGATCTGTCTAGGATTGTGAGTGGGGTTAAAGTCCCCAGTTGTGATAGTGTTAGAGTCAGTATCTTTTTTGTTTTTGCCTAGAAGCTGCTTTTTTGAAAGTTGGTGCTCCTATGTTGGGTGCATATATGTTTAGGATGGATATTTCTTGTTGATGTATCATTTTGCAGTGACTTTCTGCATATTTCAAAATTTTGATAGCTTAAAGGGTATTTTGTCTGATATGAAGATCGCAACTCCAACTTTCTTTTGCATTTCATTTGCCTGAAATTTTGCTTCCCATCCTCTTACTTTGAGTCTGTGAGTGTCCTTTTTGGTAAGACGTGTCTCTTGGAGACAATATATTGTTGCCTGTTGATATTTTATCCATTTTGCCATTCTATGTCTTTTCAGTAGTGCATTTAGTCCATACACATTCAGGCTAATTATTGAAAGTGAGAGTTTATCCCTGTGATAAGTTTCTTATAGAGTTGTTGGTCTTGTTTGTTTGTTGTCTTTCTTTTGATTTTTGGGTTGATTCATGTGTGTTTTCAATATTTTTCCTGCACTCTTGTGAAGAATGCTGTTCTTTTTTTCTTTTCTTCTGTGTTTAATACTTTCTTAAGTGTTTCTTGTAGAGGTGGTCTAGAGGCATCATAAGATCTTAGAGACTGAATGTCTGGGAAAGATTTTACTTTTTCCTCACTGGTGAAGCTTAGCTTAGTTGGGTAGGTTATTCTTGGTTGAAATTGTTTATCTTTGAGATCTCTGGAGATTGGACTCCTTGCTCTCCTAGCCTGCAGTGTTTCTGCAGATATATCTGCTGCTATTCTAATTGGTCTTCCCCGGTAGGTAGTCTGATCTTTTTTTCTTGCTGCCTTTAGGATCTTTTCTTTTATCTCTACTTTGTTTAGGCAAATTATTATATGTCTGGGAGTTGGTCTTCTCATTTGTTGAATCTGTTGTGTTTGAATTTTTGCATTACTGATGAGATGAGGGAAGTTTTCTTGAATAATTTTATGGAATGTTTGATAAAGTGTGGCTTCTATGTCTCTTTCTGCCTCTGAATAATTTCGTTGAGTGTTTGTTCCAGGGTTGTTTTTGTCTCTCTTTCTGCCTCAAGAAGTCCAATTACTCTTAGGTTCAGTCTCTTGAAATAATTGCTCATCTCTTGAAGGTTTTGTTATGTCTTTTTAAGCTTCTTTTCTATGTTTTTGACAGTTTGGGCTAGTTCTATATTTTGGTCTTCAAGCTCTGAGGTTCTTTTTTCTGCTTGGCTAATTCTGCTTTCCATGCTTATTAGTTTGTTATTTATTTGAATCACAGTATTCTTTACTGCTGTTATCTCAGTTATCAACCCCTTCCTATTTTCCTCTTGTCTCTCCTCAATTCTTTTTATTTCCACTATTAATGTCTTGATGTCTGAGTTTGTATTATATGACCAGTCATTCTGTGGGCTCTTCATTGTTAGCATTCCAAAGTCTGTTTTCTCATGTCTGACCTCCCAGGGGTCTGTGTGAGACTCATATTTTTCTTTTGGTTTTTCTTCATTTGTGTAGAACTTCCTCCTCACTTTATCCACTCCCCTCCCCCATCTTTACTTCTGTTTTCAGGGATGGTGGGGTTGCTTTTACTTCTCTTTGCTCAATCTCCTATTCTTCCTTATATGAATCCTCTAGCTTTGTTCAATTCTGAAGCTGGACTGTGGGTTGTGGGTTGTACTTTTTTGCAGTTTTGAGATTTAGTTGAGGGGGCAGCAGTAATTCAAAATATCTCTGCAGATCTCAGTATCCTCGGTACCTTGGAACCCCCTTCCCACGGCCTTGAAATCTGTCCATGCAGTGGGGAAAAAATTTGCTCTCTGAAAGTAAAATGAGGCAAGAAAAAGGAAAAGAATGGAACAAGAAAGGAGGGGAGAAAAGAGGAAGGTGGAGAGAGAGAAGAGTAAGAGTCATAACAAAAAAATGTACCAACTTAGGTCCCATGTTGGAGGCTTGGCAGAGTTGGGCAGATCTGGGCAGGGCAATGCAGGTCTCTGCCTGGTTCTGGGGCAGAAAGAAGGGCTACATTGGGCACCTACCTCTTCACCAGGCATGGGCCTCCCTGATCCTCTCTTTCAACTGATTGGACTCAGGACTCCAGCTGATCTACAGACCTGCCATGGCTGGGGGCTGAGCCGCGGGAGGTGGAGTGCAAGGCAGCCAGGTGCTGCAGGTCGGGGTGGTGCTGGGTGACCTGGGGTAATGTGGTGTGGCATAACCAGCGAGGGAGCCAAGAATTCCATGGCGTTGGGAGCTGAGGACCATGGCAGTGGCACAGTGCATGGGACCAGCTGCAACAGCCACCTTTTGTGGCGGTGGCAGTGGCGGCGCTGTGCGTGGCACCAACTGCCCATCTACCCCCTGCGGATGCAATGAAGGCGGCACAGTGCGTGGTACAGGCTGCAGCAGCCACCCTCTGCAGAGACTCTCACAGTCTGACTTGTCTCATTGCCATCTTGCCAGAAATCTCTGAATATGAGCGTCTGCTTGTTTCTTTTACTGTGGCTTTCTGTGTTCAGCACACAGATGCTGTACATATTTTATCTCGGTTTAATTTGCATTCCATGCAACTTACATTTCTACTTTGCTTCATTTATTCATTTACTTGTTTCTCTTATTTTCTATGCCATACTTGAATTCCTTTAAATCATACAGTAAAAGCATATATAGAGTGTTGGGGGGTGGGGGTTACTGTGATCATAAATTACTTTCTTCCAACTTTTTAAGAGTTGCAATGTTTGAATGAATATGGAAGCAGAATAATTTATAAATAAGAGTTAGGCCCAAAATCATATCGTAATACCACATATATATATATACTTAAAAAAAAAGAGGTAGGAATTGTAATTGTCTGATTGCCTCAAAAATCAGAAACCACTGTCAGAGATAAGCTACCCATCGGTCTGACAAACTCAGAGCCCTGATTAGGATCTTGGGTAAGAGAATAGAAGGTTCACCTATTTAAACATTAACTCTTTTTCTAGATAAATATTGTGATGTTCAAATCACCTGCATTCACATAGTATATACTCATTTTCTCTAAGTTTCTGGTAATTTGACTTTCTGATGTTTCATGTGTTCATCTGTTTTTGTTTTTTTTCCCCTATTCTATACATTTAGACAGAGATTATGTTTAGATGTTCTATGTAATACTTGAAACCAAGTTAGGCAACTGACACCAACACATGAAAGGGAGTAAAGACTATTAATTTATATTATTTTAATAAAAAGGACATTAGAATTAAGGATTCCAACCTGAAAATGAGCAAATAGTGGGAGATATTTAGTTAAGTTTGAAAAACATTTAAAGTAAAACAATGTGCACTTTGGGATTCTTATTAAATCAGTTTTTTGATTCAGATCCTGTGGACGATCCCAAGTTTCATATGGTGTTGTTAGTATGTATTGATTTATGATCACGGGATCACACATTTGGAGGAAATGTGAGGGAAAAGAGTGAACCAAGAGTTTATGAACCTTAGTTCTCTGTTTTTTGCAAGATAAGTGCACACAGAAGCAGAGAGTGTTTGAATCTCTTAGTACTGAATTTGGTGACAACATTTTTAAAGTGACAAAAAACATTAGAAAAACTACAGATAGTCCCGGGGTTTCTGGAATGGAGCCATTCTGTGCAGAGATTTTAAACCAGGCTTAAAAGTGTGTAGCAGTTTTTAAAAAAGTGGTTAAAGAAGTTTACATGAGTTATTTTTACTTTGTGCTATACTTTGATTTGTTGTAATTTTAAAAATATTGATATTGTCCCAGCCCACCAGTTTAACGGCTTGCCTTTAAAAGGTTGTGCTTTCCTAATAGAGAAAACCTGAGTATAGGAATTATTCCTTCCAATAGCAGTATCTCTGCTCATTATTAATAACAACATCATATTGGGTCAATTCTCAAATATAAAGATGAGTCTAAAACAGCAAACACAGACACATTTTCAAGAGACACGAAGCTCATTTTATCAAAACAGTCAATACATTCCCTAGAGCCAACCACAACAGGGGTTTGCTATTGCAATTCCCCTTCTTTCTCTGGATCCAATTTATTTTTGTTATTTAAGAAACATGCACAATGTTGTTTAAGACACACACTCAGCAACCTGATCATGACAGGAGTTTTCTTCAGTGCTTCCAGCATTTGATAAACTTTGAAATCTTAAAACAAACCTAATTCACAGAGCACTTCCAATGCATGTGTTGTCAAACAACTGTGATGATACCTACCTCAAACATCAACAAATAACACACCATCTAATTCACAGGCAAAAATTTGTGTCAGTATTATACGTTAATACAAAATTTGAATAATAAAAAACTAAATAGGAAATTTAAAAGAAATAAACACTTTAATCATTTATTTCATTTGTGAAAAAGTTCAGTAACATTACACCTTTGGGGTTTTCAGCAAGAAGAATTCTTTATCCACTATAGGTTGTAGATATGTCCCGACATTTCTGGAAAGTAGATAGAATTTATAATAATGGATGTTATGTTAACAGAGGCAGATGTACTGAAGTTTGTATTTATGAAGAAATGTGTTTTAAGGACCCTTTTAAAGTTGGCTCTTAATCCTATGATAAAAAAATATGAAATAGTAATACTTAATATCAATCTGCTTAAATATCCACACAAGTAAATAGAAGTGGTTTATATTGACATGTGGATAGGAAATTATTTTTTAAAAAATATCAAGTACTTAGAAGTTTTTTTCCTTAATTATTTATTTTTTTATATGTATTTTGTTTTAAAGATGTGGGGTATAATTCAGGATTAGGTAAACAAGTGGACATTGTATAAGTAAAATTTAGACCTTTCTTTGGTCCCTACTTCACCTGGTTTGAGATGGCGTACCCTTATTGATGTTGTGTCCCCAGCCCCTTCTCAGCCAATATCCCACTAATGCCAATCCCTTTCTTATAGTATTATGGTAAATGTACAGGGTCCGCTTTTGAGTGAGAACATATGGTACTCTGTTCTTTGTTTCTGAGATAGATCATTGAGTATTATAGACTCTAAATCCATCCAAGTTGATGCAATGTCCATATGTTCATCCTTCATTATGGCTGCATAATATTCCGCCATGTATATGTACCACATTTTTAAATTTTTTAATTAAAAAGTAATGTGTTGGAATAATCTTTTTTTGCTCTAAGGAAATTCCTTTGAATCAAATTCAACTATATCATGAATATTGCCTTATTGAAATCAAACAACATTATAGATGGGAAAACTAGTTCAAAATTATGGTTTGTCATTGGCAAAAGAGATGTTAGAATATGGATATCAACCTAATCTTTTACTACTTCTTGGTACTGCTGAATATTATGTAAGCTGAACAGATTTTAATAATTAACTGTTAATTATTTAAAAATCTTGGAATTTCTTCCTCAACAATCTTATTAAGTAGCATGTTCAAAATAAAAGTTGAAATATGTCAAAATTCTTTTAAAATTAGGGCACCAGCCATACATCATAAATTAGCCTACCATTAGTAATAGGGGACTTTTGATCAAACCAAAAATTCTGGGCAGGGCAGTAGTTTAGATCATCTCACAAAGAAACTAACAGTGCTTACAACAAATCTTTTGAATGCACCCGTCCTATGACTTTAATACATCACCTTCATTCTTAAATAATCTTAACTCACTACATTTTCTCCTAAGTACTTAGAATAAAGTTTTCAAAAATGAATACTTTAAAAGATTACTTAGAAGAAAAGTCTCCCTGTCGCCTTTCACTTTGTGGATTATAAATTACACTTATACATCTTAGCCATGACATGAGATTAATGATATATTACAGAAGCAAGTAATCAGCACAATATTTCCTTAATAATGTATTCCCTCAAGTCATCAACATCACAGCATTACAGAGACATTACATCCACCGTGGTTTCCACCAGCCTATCATCCACGCAATTGCACATCACTCCAGTGATGAGGCAAGCTAATAAATCATGTGCTGCCACTTTAATAGAGAGGATTAACTTAAGGCTGCCATGAGGTAACTGAAGAAATGGATTTTCTTTTTCTTCTATTTCTTATTGTCACTGAAGGTGAAACTCCAATGAATATCTGGATGCAACTGAAGTCTAGTGAGATTTCAGTCCAAATATGAGAAGCCCTAACACTTCAGAAACAGTCTTTGCTTTGAATTTCATTTGTACTTTGGGACAAAGTCATTCCTATTGGAAACCATATGGGAATGTATTCCTCATTACAGCAAAATAACTGTTTTACATAATTTGGGGGAATATAGCAGGGGTGTGACTGTATTAAAAGTTCTGCTTTTGTGTAGATATGCAAGCAAATTTTGAAATAAATTAAAAATTAAGAAAAATAATTTAAAGTTCTAACTAAGACACTTGTATATTTTAAAAACAGACAAAAAAAACCCTTTATTCTTTAAATGAATAGAAACTCTGGGTAATTTTCACTGCATGTATAATTATAACAAAAAGTTATTTCACATGTTATTTAGTAGTTTAAATGCAGTACCTTGGTGTCTATTTCAGATGTAAGCTATTTCATTTGCTACTACCATATAAATCATCCTAAACCCTCTTCAAATCTCTGATAATGAATTGATAATACCATTCTTTTCATTTATTAGTGGCATTTCTTTAAGTCTAGTTGAAGTACATAATCAATAATTAGTATCTGTAGCCACTTATAACATACATGATATAATATAATAATATAATATAATATCATTTAAATATAATATAAATGATATGTGACTACATTATATTATATTAGCAACATTTCTATTAGTCTCCACATTTTGGCTTTTCTTTCTCTCATCTCAAGACTACTTCAATCAGCAAAATCATTTTTGATTAGACAAAAAACAATTGAAACAATTTACCGAACTATAAAATGCAAGTAGGTATAGAGAAATACTTTAGATAAGCAGTCCCTAACTTTTTTGGCATCAGTGATCAGTTTCATGGAAGACAATTTTTCCACTGACTGGGGGCAAGGGGGTAAGGGGATGGTTTCAGGATGATTCAAGTGCATTACATTTGTTGTGCACTTCATTACTATTATTATTACATTGATAATGAAATAACTATACAACTCACCATAATGCAGAATCAGCGGGAGACTTGAACTTGTTTTTCTACAACTAGATAGTCCCATCTGGGGGTGATGAGAGACAGTGACACCCAGAGTGAGTTGCTTATGTACAGTCTACTCCATAATCTAATTTTGATTGCTGTCACTGCAGAAAACCCTGCTTCACAAAGATATGACATTGAAAATGGAAGCAGGCTTTTCAGGCCATCTCAGGATAGTCTATCTTGACTTTAATCTAAATCATATGGAAATTTAAAGTAGTCACAAACGTACCTTTATGGCCACCGTCATTTGCAATCTCAAGCAGTTGATCTTCTAGCATGGACAGAGTCTATTCACCTGGCTTATTCACAAATGGGTCGTGGATGCATTTCTTACTAGTTCAGGACATTTTTTTTTTTTGGTTGGGAAGACTCAAAACTCTTTTAAAAGCTGATATAGGGGATCATGGACCAGCTGGGATAAAAAAGGCCCTGGCTCACTCGCCTCCAAAATCTATGCGAATGCTTGAAATATGTCAAAAATCCCAATGTTCACTCGTCGCCCACAAATTCCAGTTTGGCTTTGAATGTAGCCACTTTATCTACTGACTTGCACACAGTTGTCATTATTTCCTGAACTGACAGTTTGAGTTTGTTGAGCAGGTTGAACAAGCCATACAAGTAAGTTTTGTGACCTAGTCTGTGTCCCTGAAATATGCTGCCAGTGGTGACTGTTTTTCTAAAAGAAATCTCTGGAGTGGCTCTTGTAGCTCAAAAACTCTGGCTAACAATCTACCTTTAGAAGGCCATCTCACTTCTGTATATAAGAGCAGACATTTGTGTTCTGCATCCATCTCCTCACAGAGCTGCATGAACAGACATAAGATAAAGGCATGTACTTTAATGGGGTTGATAATTTTAATCACATCCTGCAAAATATTGTTATGCTCAGGTGACATTTTTCGTTCGGCCAGCATGTCTCTGTGGATGATACAGTGCGTTGACTCACATTCTAAAGCAACCTCCTTGACTGGGACTGTGAAACCAAAAAAGTGTGCCATCATGGCAGTCACTCTTTCCATGCATGTACAGACACAAAATGACCAATTCAGTTTTTCTGATATGTAATCAAAGACTTGAATAGTTCCACGGCTGTGGTACTGTTTGGCAAAAAAGGACACACAACATATCGTCATGCACATCCCCCTGAAAAATATATCATGCAAAAACAAGCATTGTTGCCTTGCTGTGAATATCGATAGACTCATCAACCTAGATTTTGTACCATTACTTATTAATCCTCTCTAACAATTGCATCCCAATAGCCTCTTCTGTTTCATCAATTTGTCTATTTCATCAATTTGTCTAGTTTACTCTCTGTTTTTATGTATTAGACTTTTTTTTTTTAAGATTCCACATAGAAGCAAAGTCATATAGTTTCTTTTTTCTTTCTGTGTCTGGATTATTTTATTTAACATTACGTCATGCATGCTGTCATGAATAGCACAATCTTCTTTTTAAATGATGAAACTGCATTGACATGACATACGGTAACCTACTTCTGTTTTTACCACACGAGAGTGAATCTTGAAACGCTAGTAACAAAGAAAACATTCGCCCAACCATTTTGTATATGACCTGGAATCACTTTGTGCATAAGATCACTATGGGGGTAAGAGTAACACCAACTTTATTGTTTTGAGAACAAATAAAGAATTCATTATAAAATAGACTTGTTTCATTTAAAAGACACATGAAGGTCGATGCAAAATGCACTACTTCCTTTAACCAACACCGAGCTTACAATAAACTGTATAAAATTGAAAATAAGGACAAGAGATAACTTTCTTGAACAGATGAACTGAAGATAGAGAGCTTTCATTGATGTATGTGTGAAATAGAAAATTCACACATACATCAATGAAAAATTTCCCAAATACCTTATGAAAAAGTATACAATTCTATTTAAAAATATGTTACTATTTACTCACTGCCAAAGAGAGTTTTACTCGAAATCTTCAATTTTTGTTTTTAAAGCCTAATTTGCCATCCGAAGAGACTTATATCACATCTCAAAATGACACAAAGTCACAAAAATTTAGCCACAAGCCTTAAAGGATTATCTATTTCAAATACTCCTTTACAGATGTAACTATGAGAATGTTAATTTTGATGTCAACAAACAAGACTACAAGTAGTTCCATCAGGTTGAAGAATTTTAATGACATTTGGGATATTCCTGCTACAATTAACATGTCATCAGTGCATTTCCTACATGATTTTTGTGACAAGGAGTAAAATTCTAGAACTACTACAAGTGAACTTAACAAGGGAGCTTAAACAGCACAAACAGTCCACACCTGCTATAAATGCATGCAGCTTTGAATTCTTGCTATGAAGCAGCACCAGAAAAGTAAAACTGCTTGGTTATTCAATCTGGTTTCACCATGGCAAGAACTGGTTATGAATGCACCATTTTCTAAAAGCTTTTGATGTAAATAACTAGTATCAATGCCAAAAATTTTATAACCGTTCATAACTCTGAACTGTATACATCTAGGTTTGAGGCAAACAGGTAGAGCACTCATAAACACACTATATATATGAGACACAATATATTTGTATATATTATATACCTCACATGTATATGTGTATATATACACATACATACACTCACAAATGTGTATATAATATATTCAACTGTATCATACCTATTATACAAACTGGTATATATCATATAGGATATATGAATATATATATTTATGCATTTGCAATTTGTGTGTGTGCAATCATATAACTCTCTATGCATGTTTGATAGATAGGCGGTTTGTATACATGCTCTGCTGTCACCTTTATATTAATTTTATTGCATTTTTTTTGTAGGAGTATTGTGTAGAAATCATAATAGATAATGCAGCACTAGAGTGCTGTGATCACTATTGGACAATACTAACAACATATTTTTGAGATTTGATTATAATGTTTTTATGCTATAAATATTGTGTGGCTTGTAGAGATACACACTAAAGTATTTTTATGGATACAACAATGAATCACGTTTGCTTTAATAATACAGAGATAGAGTATACTGGGATATAAATGAAGCAAGGTTGGCTGAATTGGCAACCAATTCCTAATCAAAACCCCAAGTACGCATGCTATAAAAGATGAGATTAAACAATCGAAACCTCATCAAACTGACAAGCTTCTGCAAAGCCAAAGGAACCATCAATAGAGTGGGGAGACAGCCCACAGACTGGGAAAAAATATTTGCCAACTGTATACTTCACAAAGGCCCAACATTTAGAATCTACAAGGAACTCAAATGTACTGAAAAGAAAAAAACAAACAAATAAAAAGCAAACAAAAAGCTACCAACCCCATTACAAAGTGGGAAAGAGATATGAATAGACACTTCTCACAGGAAGACATATGAGCAGCCAACAGATACATGAAAAA